>VZDJ01007753.1:9655876-9696867 GCA_008694505.1 Cyanoderma ruficeps
TTTTTTTTTTTTTTTTTTGCTTTTTCATCTTTGCAATGAATTTTTATCTTTTTCATTTGTAGTTATTTTAAAATGTGCTACACATGTTCATTTTTGAAGCCTTCCAGCAAGGCTGCATTCCATCAGATAATGCAGAACAGATCATGGACCTTTTGCATCATGCAAACACATTTATCTCAAATGTGCTGTCACAGCAGTGCACATTAACCCACTCTACACAGTGATTAGGGATCATAGAAAGTTCTTCCAGCTAATGAGAAGCCAAGCCAATCACTCAGCAGTCAATTAAAAAAGGTAATCTTCAGTAGCCAGCAGTTCTTAAAACACCTTAAAGCTAACATAGCCTGAATATTTACAAGACACATTAAAGATTAAATTGGTGATTAAGATTTTTATCTTGCACTGTAGTATCTTAAGTTGCACTCAAATACGTTTGAGTAATGCCTAATTTGAAGCTTCTGGTAATAAAACCAGCTCACATGAATGAGTGAAACATAGACAATGAATTACAAATAAATATTGATTGCATTATTTCTGAATTTTCTCATTTTATATAACAGCTGGGGTTTTTTGAGAATAAGGGATTTCCTCCAAATTTATCAGAAGCACTGAAATATTCTTAAACTTTTATTGTTTCTTTTCCCCATTTCAAGCATATCCAAAATTTACTGTCCAATATATGAAAAAACTTCCAGAAAAAAGGTCTAGGCTAACTAGCTTCCATATTTAGGAAACTATTTTTAGGGCCTCAGGTGTCCAAGTGGGTATCATCCATTTTCTCACATACTTGATTTTTTTGTTTAAAATCTTCTTTTTATACATGTGAGAGATTAGAAATTATTGCAAACTGTTTAGAACTGTGATACCTGTTTATGATTACTTTGTCCTTTCTTTTATGATCCAGGGAAATTTAATCATATGTCTTAAAATGAATATTGGTTGTTCAAGTATTGCTCATTTCACACCACTGGTGAACTGTACACTCATTTCAGAAAGTCATTGGGATATTATGCCAACTGCTAATACAGGAATTACACTTTCAAATGAAAATGACCATCAACTTATTTAAGTTTAAATGATGAACACAGTCAATATGACTTTCATATTGACATCAAGTCAACGTTTTCGTGACATCAGAGGCAAACCTGGATTATTACCATACCAGGGTGTCCAGTCCCTACTGGCATGTTTACTCTGTTGTAAGGCTGAGCTGTGAGGGCACTGCACTTCGGTAGCTTCAAAGTCTTCTCCCAAGATGCTTTCCACAGACCTTTTTACAGAGCTGAGGAAGGTGGAGCGAAAATGAAATTTTGCCTGAGCATTGCTGGAGCACAGGGAGAAGCTGTCACAAGGGACCTCCTGCCTTGGCATGCCTGTGTTCTTCCTCAAAAGGAGCAGCCCAAATGTTTCCTTTCAGTTCGGTACAGCCCCCAACAGGCTTGTCCTTACACATCTGGAACTGAAGACTTTTTGTAGTGATGGTTTAAAATGTGTGTTCTTCCCTTGATAGTTGAAAAGCAGACAAGAGAAAGTTGGTGGTTTTTTTCCTCTTCTCAGATAAAAGATGTAAGAACTTTAAAAGTTGTGTGCTTGAGTCTCTGTAGTTGCTAGAAGCTGCATGTGTGTCTTTGTTAAAAGATGTGTGTGATGGTCAAAAGATAAGACTAGATTGTGATGATTAATTAGCTTGCTTCTAAAATTTAATTATTTCGTTTTTCTAATGTGCAATAATATCTATTGGTTCACACTGATGTTTTTTCCAACATGAAATTGTGTATTCATCAATGTTTCTTATATTCTTGCATATATCAAATGAAAACTTGCATTATCTCAGTGTTTCCAGTTGACACCTGTGGCTATATAAGAATCAATTACAAACCAATTTTAAACACAGCGTGGATTCTCACACAGAAATACAGAGGACAAGGAAGATAAGCAGCAGAATTTATATATTTTTTCTTTATCAAAAATGCCTCTGGAAGGAAGTATAGCCTGTAAACATTGTTTAATTTCAAAGCAAGCCTAATGCTTTTGTTTGTATAAGAGCAGGCCTCTGTGAGGGAAAGCTCTTCATACAGAAATAGTTCTCACTCTGGAGAACTTCATATGCCAAGAAAGTTATGAACAAATGAAGTTCCTTTGCTCACCTTTAACATTCTCTTTGAATTATGTGGCTTCTGATTTTAGGCTTTATAAATGTCAGCTCAGCATATACTTTTCATTAACCTGCAAAGGTATTCTTGAGGGACAGCAAATCAGAGAAGGAAACTATTCATAAATCATGACAAGTTACAGCTGAATGAGACAGTAAGACCTGAACCTGGCCCTAGGATGGCACACTTTCATACTTTTGACGGAAGATTGTGTCAAAGACACCTTTTTTGCCATCCTGTCTTGGGGCTTACAGCATATTAGATTTGCTGAGAGCTCATCTGGATGGGATTGACTTTTTAGTCCAACTTTAGTGCTAAACATCTGAGTAGACAGATGAAGAGCAGGAGGCTCTACATTAATATTTATTAGTGCCAAGCATAACATAAAGTTGTAAAATAAACACAGGCTTGGTCATAGTTTACCCAGAATATTTTTTTTTTACTTTTCCAGTACTTTAATGTAACAGAAATTGTAAAATAGTAAAAACTATTTTATAAATAAATTCCACTATTATTATGTGTTTATTCTTCATTTTTCTAAAATTCAAGTATGTTCAAAAAGACTTTTGACATGATTGAGTCCAACCTATGACCAACCACCACCCTGTCAATTAGACCATGGGACTGAGTGCCACATCCAGTGTTTCCTTTAAACGTCTCCAGGGATGGTGACTCCACCAACTCCCTGAGAAGGCAGTTCCAATATCTCATCACTCTTTCTGTAAAGAATCATCCTGATATGAATGTTTTAGACTTTAAAAAAAAAATATTAAAAAAAAAAAAAAAGAAGCCTCACCTAAAGACTGAAATAGCAGGGGGGTAGTATATTTAACACCACCATCTCTAAATTCCTTAAATACTGTCCAGAAAGTAGAGATAAAATCCTGGCTGCTCTGAGGAAAAAAAAAAAACAAACCAACAACAAAATCAAACCAAAAACCTGCTCTCCACCTTGTGAATTCATTACTTCAATATTACATTAATATTCAGATCCATATCCATTTGAAGGTCACAGTGCTTAGCTATAAAACCTTAAATAAGTTAAGCTCTCTTGATGCCAAAGACCTCCTCATTTCAGTTGGGCATTTCTATTCGATGGGGATTCGTCAGCATCTTTTCATGTAGGTGAGCAGCAGTTTCAGTGTGCTGCCCCTATTTTCAGGCTTGTTATCAGGAAGGGTTATACTGCACCCAAATATGAGGATTTTGAGGGTGAACCCGAAGACTTTAATTTCTCCTGAACTCATTTGGCTGAGATATGAGGACAGCTCTTTCTAATGTGGTATTTAAAGTTGGATTATGAGCCCCATCCTCTTATTGCCTGTGCTAAAATTGCATTGTTTAATGAGTGAGAGCCTGCCTTAGGAAATAAAAAAACCCTTTCCTTGAAAGCTAAAAATATTTCCTTTTGAGAGGACAAAATAGAGAAATTTGCCATGTTATAGCTTAAGAAAAATGAGCAATAACATACTGTGTACATTTTAGAGGAAAACAAAACAAAAGAAAACACCTTATTCTCTTCTGTTATGGCATTGATTGGTGCCATTGCATCTGGTATGTACAGAATTTTCATAAGCACAAGGCTGTTTAGAAACTTCTTCATGTGTCTTAAGTACAGTCAAAGTATGTATGAGTTTTGTTGGAAGCCTAAACATCTAATTTCCTTTAAAGGAAAAAGGTTCTTGAGAAAAGGGACTGGGTTTGATTTTCAATTAAATGAATATGAACTTATCTTTGAACTCCATGGGCTTTTCCTAGAATGCAATTTCTTACTCAGATAACAGTGAATGTGGTATTCAGTCTTCAGTGAAATCTTCCTAAACAGCTCCAAGCACAGTCTTCTGAGGAGCAGGGAGAGGAACATCCTTTAATGCACTTAGAACAGTCCTGTGGTTACACTTCTTACAAGTATACACTTGATTCCTGTGTGTGTTATAAGGAATACTGAATTGATGAGACTAAATTGGATGGTTATAGCTTGTAGAAAAATCAGAGACCCAAAAGCAGGAAACGATAAGAGAGAAGCTGAAGAAAAAAATGAAAAATCCTTGCTATGCAGGAGAAGATATGAAAAAAAAAAGCAAGCTACATGTTGACTTTTCAAATCATAGGAATAGATAAAAATGAACCTGTGGAAAAAAAATATAGCAGAAGGTTTTGCAGAGGACTTGAAAGCCCTGCACTACAAAATCAATTACTTGCCAGCTAAAGAAGAAGTGCTCAAAGACAGTTAAGAGTGTAGAACTCTCAGATGACATAGATCACTGCCAAAGCAGCAACAGAAAGCAAACATTATGTGCTTTGCTTATTTTTCAACTGTATGTATTTTGTGACTTTTCCCATCTCTGAGTGCCCTGGGGCCAAGTTGTTTTTCTTTGGTAAATTTTATGGAAAGGTCCAACAATGAATTTGGCTTGGACAACAGTGGTGGCAGACAAGGAGTGGGGGGAATGTGTGTGTGGATTCTCTTCCTGAAACCTGAGATAGCTGCTCTCCTCCAAACTTAATTCCTTACTTCTTTCCTACCTTGACACCTCTATATCAGATGGCTTTTTACAGTGACTCCTTGGTGATTTAAAAGAGCACTGATGTGGTAAGAGGGAAAGCTCTGTAATGTGAGAATAACTGTTCCAAAGATAGGAGCTGGAAAACAAGCATAGGTAATCCACTGTTTGAATGGAGGGAGGTCACCAGTGGAATCAGGCGGGCTCTTGGCTACACTTGTGCTGATTAGCACACGGTGAAGGCTGTGGAAGAGTGGGTGAGCAGGAAGGTGACAAAGCATGCACCTGATGCAATTGTACTCCAGATAGAAAGGACAAGGGCAGACAGTGGAGGGCTATCTGCTATAGGAGACTGCTTGAGTAATGAAAATAGCTTCTGAAGTCTAGTGTAAAGAATTGTAAAGTGATACACATGGGAAAAAAACGTATTTTTAATTTCACATTAAAAACTGATGGGTTTTGGGCTGACCATTTTCACTGAGGACTGCAGTTCTTGTATTTTAGATCTTCCTGAAAAATTCACTTACTCCTTATGCTTCTTTGTGGACAAAGGCATAACCAGCCTTTTATTTCCGTTTTTCTGTTTTGCTTAAAAATAGTGCTGCCAGAGGTACTCCAAGAGTTATCTCTAGATAACTAGCCTTTCAAAATGTTTCTTTTTTTCAGTCTAGAAATCTGCAGGGTTTTCCTTGTGCAACATTAATCTAGGGCCATTTGTTCTCCTGATAATTAGCAAAGGACACTCATGGCAGCCCTTTAGTGCTGTGGAATACATTTTTATATTTTCAGCCTCATGCTGGGCACTTGCAGCACTTTGTTATCAAGCTTCCAAGATGATATGAATGTCAGGTTTTATAGTGGAAGTTGACAAGTGCACTTTAGAAAAGCCGTAAATGTGCAATCTGTGGCCCACTGTGTAACAAAACGGTCAGTGACTGAGGATAAAGGTTAACAAGGTGGAAGCAATAAATCTGATTTAAGTGAAGGGCTCTTCATATCTATCTCAATGACGCATCTTAATTAAACAGTATTTTCCACATCACATAAGAAGTTTTTGCTTCCTTTTCAATAATTGGCCAGAAACTTGAAAGAATAATCAAGAAAAGAGGGTGGTATAAGAGAGCTGAATTTCTGCCTGCTTCTAACTTTTCTGCCTTTTCATGGCATTTTAAGACATTTTTTCTTTCAAGATTGAACTTAAGGTTAAGCTTGAGTGTGCATTACACTGACTTAAAGGGGAGGACTTTGGTGACTTACACCTCTGGACAGTTCTACCAAGAGTTCAATGCCTTAAAAAGATAACTGCTGCCTCTCAGAGACAGAATAATTTCAGACTAAGACTTCATTACAGACTGTATTGAAATATAGGATTTTTCATCTGCAGTATGTCAGAGGAAAAAGGCCTTAGCAAGAACCTCATTTAAATCAACAGGCTGGGTTTAGTGTAAATGATTCCAATTAAATGCTTACTGACTGTCAATAGAAAACTAAGAAATTATGTGAGGATTTTAATAGTTCCAGCTAAATCAGAAAAAAACCCCAACTACTTTGTTCTGTCTATAGGGGACTAGAAATTAATGTAATGTGATGTACAGAATGAACTAATTCACCTTATTATATATTATTAAAAATGTGCTTTTCTATTTCTAAACAGGCAGATATATGAATATTTCAGCATGGACTTTAAGCACCTGTGATGGCCTATTTTCATACCACACATTCACTGTTCAAATATCTGTAGTCTGAGTAGTCTCATGCTCTTTTATATCACTTAGAATGAAACATTATTAAATAATAATAATGAAACCTAATGATGGACATCAGGCATGAAGAACCTTCAACAGAAAATAAACATCAAAGAGGAGACAAAAAAAAAANAAAAAAAAAAGAAGCAAAAAGAATCAACAGAAAACTGGAGAAAAGAATGAAAGCCTAAATACCTATCTATCAACATAACTGAACAAAGAAAGTCGCATAATTGCCTGGAAGGTCACCTGTCAGTTTTCACAAGACAACTGCTGAGAAATGAGCAGACATCTTATCAATGCATCCACTGAGAATTTTGCTGAATGTAGCACGGTGCAGTCAAAAAGGTTCACAACTCGCTGCCACAGAGGCTAGAAATCAACTGATCTTTTGTTTTAAAGAACAACTAGTTACCCTTAAAACAAAAAAGCAAGATGAACAAACCAGCAGCAAAATAACCCACTTTATTTGCATTGAATTATTGCCAGTGTTGGACCTATGAACCAGATGAGCTGTTCCAATACCTAAGGAATCATTTTCACTGTATATATACACAGAGTCTGAAAATTAGAAGAGATAAAATACTGTTAGATCTTTTTAATGAGTATATAATGGATTTTTAGATCTATTCTCTTCAAGAATTCTATCAACTTTTGGTACCTATGGTTGGGGCATCTTTGTTGTCATATTCTTTTCTACTGCTCAAGATGGTAAGATCTACTTTGAGAGAAATTTGTTAAGACAGAGGCAGCAAAAATCAAAAAGACTAAGAAGGCACATTTCAGGTGACAAAGCAAAGGATAAAATATTAAAAAAAACCTAAGGAAAGATGCCCCAAGGTTCACCAAAAATACTTTCTCCTTTGAAGTCAAACCAGTAGTTGTGATATTTTGGCAGGTTGCCTTGACATTAAAAATACTGTGGGAACAGGCAGCTCATTCTCCAGTTAAGAGTTAAATAATGTCTGCATCTAAAGGTTTGTTAAACTAGGATATCCCAGCAACAAGTTTCTTGTCCATGGTGTACTTTTCTCCTGAATTTTCAGGTTTATGCATTCAAGCAAGCACTCTACTTCAAAAAACTCCAGTGTTTCTGCTTTGCATCTCCAATATTCAATTATCTGTATGAAATTGCAAATCCGAGACATTAAAAACTACAAGAAACACAAGTTTAAAAATATGGTTGAAAATTTATCAACTGCATCAGGGTGCAGTTTTGGCTTTTTGATAAATGAATTTCTTTGTTTTCAGAGCTGAAGTCAGAATGTTATTACACAGGTTAGATTGTAATGTTTCTCTGTCCCTCTCACCAATCTCTTCCCCCAGCCATTTTTAACATAGCTTTTTGGTTGCTCTTGAGGCTAATATCAAAAGGAATAGTACCAACAAGTAGTGTCAAAGCCTCCATGAAAATATAAGAGAATCTATCAACTGCTCAGCCTACGAGTGCTCAAAAACTTGACAAGGTCCACTTTTTTTTGGGAAATAAACACAGAAGCCAAAGCTTTTAAACTCATTATCAAAGCATAAAAACACAACAAAAGCACAACCAAAGACAATTCCAATTTGTGAGATTGGACTGTTTTGGGGTTTTTTTAGAGGCATTATCTTTGGAAACTAAAAATCATTATCCAATGCCTCTGTGGGAGATAGGGCAGTAGGTAGGAAAATATTTCCAACCACGATGGTGTAGATAACTAATGTATCTATGAACAACCTGCAGATATCTTTGGTGAAAGGTTTGGTGGTGAAAGGCTTTTTTTATCTTTTCTGCTGCTGCAGGCCTGAGTGACTGCACATTGCCCATCTGAATGCTCATGTAAAGTATGTGCAAAGGAGAGGATGCATTTTGAGGGGCAAGATAGCACCTGGCAAAGCAGGAGAGGGCACTGTTCCCAAGGAGAGGAGAGATGACCCCGCCTGTCTGCACTAGAATTCAATGAGTTACAGCCGATCTTGACTCCAAATTGCACTACAGTCATGGTTTTTCTCCATGAACAGCATGTGATAACAGAGGAGAAATTTGCTTCCTGCGGTCTGGGTATTTTTGAGCTGCGATGCCCAAACCCAGCCACCCCTCAGCAGGATCACAAAGTCCTCTGAGTACAAAGTTTTCAGAGTGATCCTGCACAATATGGCAAACCAGTGTTATTCCAACCCAGCAAGCAGAAAGACAGCTTGGTTGCCTCCAGAGTGCTTTATCCACCTTCTCATAGCTCTGTATTTTTATAGATAGTATACATTTGTTGTTTAGAACTGAAAACAAATACTAATATATAAAATTCTGCATTCAACTACTTCTGAAGGGTTTTATGTCACATTAAGAGATTCAAATCTTTGCTGTCAAACACTTTTTGGGATTATGGTTCAATTTTAAGACCTGTGAGTGCAAGACTTATTTCCAAGATAATGTAGGTGATCACAGGCAGTGACATGCAGTGGATGAACAAGCAGACTTCAGATATGTTCCTGCCTGACCCCACAAAGCTAAGCAGATCTTTTTCTTTAAATATTTGTCATATAATCCCACCTGGAGAAACGTTATTTGAATGCTGTTGCACCAGGACAGTCCTAAGTTCAATTCAGACAGAGGAGCAGAATCACAGGCCTCCATTAATACACCTCACAAATACCTTATTCAATTACACACTGTTTATCTTGCACTATTCCCCCAACTTACTAACATCACAGTAAATTCAAAACCTCCCTTCTCTATACTTGCAGTCTCCCTCAGCTTCGTGCTGCACGAATGCAAATTCAGTAAACTGTTCTCAGTTCACTATGAAAATAAAAGGAGAGCAAGGATGAATTTGAGCAACCACAAGGATTGCCCTCTGCTCCCCCTCTCACCCTGACATTAACCATGCATCCCCAACCTATATGTAGCCTTCCAAATAAAATTTCATCTCAGCTGTTTCCTTTGCTTGCTTCTAGGAATGTTATCTAAGGTGATATCAACAGCCTTACTGAGGACACATGCATTGGCTGTGTATCCCTGTCCATGTGATCTGAGCCTCTGCCACCACAGGGAGTGTGATTGCTTTAGCAGGATTTCTTCTTGGTAGATCAAGGGTAATTGTCACTAATCTCTTTGTGACATTCTAGGAGTTTCCAGACTGTTTCTGTGATAATTTCTGCAAACCTCTTTCTGAGAAATATGTATTTTTCACTCTGTAATCTTTTTCCCCTCAATTAGACTGGCACCATCCAAACTCTTTGCCAGATTTTGCCCATCTTCCATACCTCGTGGTGATTCACTAGAAAAATTCATAATGATTTAACAAAATATAAAAACAGTTTACTGTCTAATTCAGTAAAAGCAATTTATTACTAAAATATCATCAAAAGCCACTGAAAGAGCTTATATGTATTATCTCCTTTTAATTGCTCTCTTTTTCAGTAAAAGAAGTTGGTTTCTACACCACTGATACTCTTTATGAATGATTGGAACTTTTGCAATTAGTATTTCTGGAACTAAGGATTCATGTCGTAATCTGCATTTTTTAGAAAGCATTAATTTTCTGTGTTACAGAATGGAACAAACAAATATGCATTGAACTACTGCAAAGGAAATATTACAGTGAAAGGTGATTGTGTGAACCACAGGTCAGAGAAAAGTAAGCACTTTTAATATTGGTTGATGGTTAACTTCAACATATGATAGGCTATATTAAAAAAATTAAACAAAGAAAAGGAGATGATAATTAAATTGCACTTCCTTCAAAATAAGTTTTAATGTGAAAACAAACCATGCTATTTATAGCTGGAATTCCAAAGCAAAAAGGAGAAATCTCACTAGTTGTTAATAAATGGCTCTTAACAGTCTTAAAAACACAACCAACCAACTCAAAACCTGGAAAGCATGCTAGACTAGTCTGGATGTACAAAAAGCTCTCACACATTATAACATACAGAAAAAAAATTAATTGAAACTTCTGAAACCTGGTTCACCTGTGAGCCTACATGAAGTAACCTGTAATGCCAATGAATAAATGCAATGAAACACTTTCTGTGTTGTGACTAGAAGCTTCCTGTGAAGTGATTTCATTTCAAACAACATGGTGTCCTGGTCTCAAACTACAATTTATTCATTAGAATGTCTAGAGTGTTTATCAAAAGAATAAAAGCTTGAAATAGTATTAATTAAAAGACTGAAATAGAGGGGGTGGGAAGAGATTAAAAATTACTAATATAGGATAAGAGAAGGAAATAAGTTGTTCATATAACTTGACTTCTACTGTGAACAAATAAATAACCAGCTGAGAAAACTTTACTGAATTTGGAACAAACACATTTAATTTTTTTGGCAGATATGAAGGAAGGTTAAGAGACCTAATTTGCATTGCTCATTTTTAATGAGCATTTTTAAATAGTCTAAATTACCTACTGTCTCAACCAGAAATCCCAATTCATTTGAAATCGGGACACAAATAAAGCACCTCTAGTCATGCTGGAGCCCACACTTCTTCTTGTCTGGGATTCAAATCTTTGGTGTCACTGCTGCTCTGCAGAAACCTGCCTGTGCATGCAGAGCAATTGTGCAGCACAAGCAGCCTCACTTAAACCAAAGATGGGCAAGATGTACAAGATATACTATAATAATAATATGAAACATTATTTTTCTGTTATGAAGATTGGACATTTCAAACCGATAGGAAACATTGTAAGATAACATACTTGGAAACATGGCAATCTGGGGTAAAAAAAATCCATCTATATTCAGTGCAGAAATCAAAGAATGAGGTTTTTTTATATATACATTTTTATCAGTGAAAATTTCAAAAAGTAATAAAACTTCTCAGATTCTCATCATGTTGTGAGGAAATTGACGATGGACTTATTGATAAAAAGGCAAAACAGATGGAAATCTCTCTTCGAATACAGTCACGGTCCCACTGTAACTGCTTTCTGAGTAGGAAACCAGAAATCAGTGACAGTACTGAAACAGGAGGCTCTGAAGAGAAGAAACAAACTGGAAATAATGGTGATTTAGTGGATATCTTTATTTCTGCAAGTAGAAGTTTTCTTAGTCCTGTCTGACAGTAACTTTTTCTGAGTAACAATAAAAAAAAAGTATTTGATTGATGCTTGCATTCATTGCAACCATTTTCTTTTTCTTGTATGTGGAGGATGCCATCAACACTCAAATTGGAGATTTGCTAGAAATGATGAAGTCAAAGTGGATGTGGATCTGGGCTAAGACAAGGCCTTGTGGTGGACAGTGCCAGGTAACCCACAGAACTACCAGATAGGGAAGGATAGATCTTACCTGGCACCACAGCTGGGAATGACTACATCTCTTGGAAGGTGCTAAAATTATAACATTCAGCATTGGGTTAGACTATGCAAAATTAGATACGAGGGCTAATAAGTTGGTTTGCGTGTGTACAGTACAGCAGAGGCACTTCATTTTCAAAAAAAAAAAGAGCAAAGATACTCGTATTGTGAGTGGGATAAGTAAAGGAAAAGTACATTGAGATCTCTACCAGACTGGCTTATCTCTTGACTAAATATATGGAATTTTAAGTACAGGTAGGAAGATTGTTATCCTGTTCATGGTTATTTAATTCAGTTATATCATGTGCAGTATTTCTTTAAGCAAACTGTCATGTTCTCATGTTTTCCTTCATTCTCACAGCTGATGCTATAACTCATAAGTTGATTGGTGGATCATTATATTTAATATGCTTCCAAGTGGTCGCACATACTTTTAACTTAAATTTTATATTCCAAGACAGTCTGCGTAAATTTTCCATTGTTATGCCATAGAACACTTAACTCTTCTTTGTCTGCTTTTACCGTGGACGGGTTCCAGTAGGTTTAGTTTCCATAAGGTAGACAAGAAATTATAAGTTGGTAGGACATGGTGGAGGCTGAATTTAGTGTATAGTTATGCTTTAGTCTTAACCAACCCAACTTATTAAATTCCTCAGGGGTCTCATAAATAATCCCAGGTTATTTATGAGGATATATAACCTAATGATGAAAGGACATAGCCTGGTGTATTTATACTATTTCTAGGCTGGGGTTTGTAATTCAAACATTCATCATTTGCTCCCCAAAGGGAACCTTGCCATATCAAATACCATAAGAGATCATTAGCTATGATAATTAGGTAAGCTCTCAAATATTTTCTCTGTTGAGTACTGGTTAAACTGCCTGTTTTGATTTTATATCCTTTCTGTCTGAAAGAAAGTATTCCATCATCCTGGCTGTGCAGATGGCCATATGTCTCTTTTGTCACAGAACTGGAGTTTCCTTCCAGTAGCAGATTGGGCAAACATGGAAAAAACCCACCCATTATACTCAAGAGCTTTTGGTGTCTGGTTGAAGAGATCGTAACCATCCAAATCCAAGAGCCAAATTGTATCTTCCCTCCCCACAAACCACTTTAGGTTTGCACATTCTCCCCATGAGATGTGTATGGCAGCAACTGGACAGCTGGTGCAGATTTTCTTTCTTTTCACTCTGCACTTTCGAGGGGCTGGACTGATGTTCTGTTCAGGTTCCAAAAATGTAAGCTGGTACATGGGCTGCTGTGCTGCTGCTGCTTGCTCAGAGATGTAGGCTACCAGCTTCCATCTGGGTCGTGACAACAATTTCATTCTCATCTCTGTACAGGCTCTTCTCCAAACAACTGTGCTCTCCTGAGAAAAGCCCTTGTTTTTTTGAGAGCCAGGTTTCAGATAGTCAGCTTGCTGCCGCTCCACAGGTTTGAAGCTCTTTTCTGCATTGTACTTTCCTTAACAAATCCTGATTCTAGGCTGCAATGAAAATCAGCAAATTTTGTGGGTGAAATGAAGGTGAATCTGTAGGTTAAAATTATTTTTTAATTATTGTCTTTGTGTATATATATATATTTATATATATACACACAGATTATGTATATTTAAAACTATGAATGAAAATCCTACGAATTTATGGATTTGGCATGAACTTCTATGAGCTAATAAACAATTTCAGTTTCTTGGGTTTGCGTGCAAGATTTTGTTATTCACTGTCAAATCCATTTCTATCTTTCTCTGAATTACTTGCTTTAGGATGAAATTGAGAAGATAATATTAAGTCCTGGTGACAGTAAAGTTGCATTTTGACAATGGGTCTGTTCATAAAAACTCTCTTAAAATTCCAGATAGATTTGTCCTTTAAACTTGTCTTTCCTCTACTATTGTCTGTGTACAATGCAGAGAAGGGTCATAATACTTATCTTAGTTACATGGAACATAGTAAAAGTAGTAATTATCATCTACAAATTTTCACAGAAACAACTAATAGTAACAACAAGTCTTTATTGGCAGATGAGTAAATGTCTACATTAAGTCTGGCCCCAAATGTTGGACTTTAGGGAGAGAACATGTATATAATTAGGGACCTTTTCTTTACACTGACTTGAACAAAATTTTATTTTTATGCCTTTTATCCTAAAGTTGTAAATAAAAATGTTTAATCTATATTTCATTATGGGAGGCTATTACAACCTCTGGGAAGTATTTTTATATATGATGTCACACAAAGTTTAAAAATTCAATGTAGAATTTTACCAAATCCCCTACTTATTACCTTAAGAATATACCTAGTTGCTTTTGAAGTTGAGAAAAGAGATACATAATTAGATTTTAATTAAAACAAAGAAACTGCATTCACCAGTATCACAAAATCTCCTTGTAATAAATTGGCCCTCAAACCCTCTGGATTAATGTATTTTTGCTACTTTTAGTTCTGCAAGTTTTTCCTTTCCTTCTGTGGGACTTTTGAGCTATCTGCTGTAAAAGCATTTCTTGTAGGTTTTCTTGCATTTAGTTTCTGCATGCAGTCTGTGAGCCCATGGACAGTACAGAAATGAGATTTAGGCCAGTGTGACACTCCAACTAGCTTGCTGTCCTTTCCCAGGAAAAGATGAGGAATTGATGTAAGAGCAGCAAGTGCTACCCAGACAAGTCAGCTGGCTGCTGTTCCTACCTCCAGGGAGCAGAAAAAAAGGGAAGCAGCATCAAGTGAAGGCTTAAAAGATCTCTGTCTGATGAGACCCTCTTGACTTGTCTCTCTTGGCAAGGTGGAAACTGAAGTTGGATTTGGGTCACTTCTTCAGCACCTAGTATTACCACTCAACTGTAGGCTAAGTTATTTTTTTTTCCAGCAAGCTTTTATTCCACATAGTTAAAGCTTCTCCTTCTGTCTGTCTCAACATATTGAATTTTTAATTACTAATGAGATGTAGTTTTCCTCATGGTACTACCAATTGGGGTCTTTCACACAGTCTTTCCTTTTCTACTCTAGGCTGACCTCAATATTTAAACTTTGAGTTCTTGTTACTATTTTTATTTCTTGCTATATATTACTGAAAATACTAATTACAAGCATTCATATATACGCACCATAGAGAATATTTAGTATCTGCAGTAAAAAAATGTTCATATTCAAGAGACAGTTCATGACAATTCAACATGTTTTCTCTTGGTTTCACAGCTTAAAAAACTAGCAGGCAGACTTGAAAATTCCCTGGTTTTCCTTCATCTTTTAAGGGTCAAGAGTTTCACTTATAGCAAATAAGCTGTACTGATTTAGTATTTATCTGCCTGAGGGTCTTAGTCATTCCATATGTAAAATGAAAATAAAGGGAGAATTTTCATGAACTGTATTGATTTTGTCACAGTGAGATCTCTGGTGGGTGTATTTGACACAACAAGCTTCTAAAAAGCCATAACATAATTAATCCTTCTCCTAAGTGCTTTAAGGGCATACCTCTGTCTTTAGTTCTAAGTTCCCCTGAGCCTCATGAGTCATCTGGCTCTTGCTTCTCAAAAAAAGAAAAGCAAAGTTAATAAGTATACAGCTGTACAAATTTATTTCTGAAAGATAAAATCTATTGATATGACAGCCCATATGTTCAAATTTTAGTAACAGCCAGACAGGGTTAGCAATAAAAATTGTAACAAGAATTTCAAAATGACTGTGCATCTTGGGTTCTGAGAGAGAAATAGATAAAAAATAGTGATATCACATACAAGGTTGGAATATATTGTGAAAATTGTCTGGTTTTTATTTAAAAATTTGCATTAAATTTGCATATGTGAGAAAAGATTAAATAACTTGATTTCCCACCCTCCCAAACTAGAAAATCTTTGATTCAAAAGAAAAGTCTTCAGATAGCCTCCATTTTCAAGGAATAGGAAGTGTCAGTGATGTAACTACAGAAAAGCATTGCTGAAAAATAGGTTCCATTTCTGTCATGCACATTCACTACTTGATAATAGAATACCAGAAAGGAAGGAAATCAAAGCTCAAAGGAAAAAAAATAAAAAGCCTCATTTTCCATTTAAATTGCCTCCTTCAGATTTGCCAGTCTAGAACAGTTATCTGTTCTTTTGGGTGTCTGTGTCTCAAGTTTTGGACAGGAAAAAATTTGGCATTTCTTGTGCTCAGAACCACTTTACATAAGTTTTTATATTTACTAACCAAACAACTTCTATGTCTAAAACAAGAAAAACAAATAGAAGTTCATACCATAATGTTCTCCTCAAATAAATCAGAGTAAGATAACATTTTTTGTGAAAACTGACTTCAGAGATTTTAATCTTTCTCTATGTTTCAAATATTACAAAATTGTTCCTTCTGCTGCTGCACTGAAGCAGTGTTTTGACTTTGCAAGCTATATTCTCCCCCTTATTATATGTAACTGTGCAGAAACTGGCAAAACTAGCTGTAACCATGCACTTTGATTTCTCTTGTTCTTGATTATGATAACTGCTTGCCTGATCTCACACTAATGTATAGTGTATAGGGTTAGCACCCATCTCTCTATACATGGATTGCTGAGACTGGCACAGCTTTGTCCTGAAAGGAGAAAACTGCATTGGTATAAATCCTGAACTAAAAATTAATGAATGAATTGGTTGTAATCAGAGGCTTTTGAACACTAGAGTGCCTTTGGCATGAACAGACAAGGGACACCCAGAAAAGCCTCTATAACAGTTGCTAATGGGTTTTGTTTTATTATTTTTTTGCTCCGGTATAACAATTGTTGGTGTCTCTAGTTTCCAGCTATAAAAGATAGGCTGGTTGTTTTAAAATTGTATTTCATCTGCAAAGTAATACATGCATTTTAGGAGCTTTCTTTTAAAACAAATGTGGTGCTATCTGTTATTGTGTTAGAAAATTGCATGCAGAAAAAACTTGCATGATTGCAGTGCAAAACCATGCAACCATGAGAATCAGTGTTGCCTCAAAAGCTTTGCCAGATGTCTATTATTAAAATTAAGTAAATGGATATAATTGAGATTTCAGGGACTGAGCAGAAATCATCTTCTATCTTCTGTCCTACCTCTCAAAACAGTGATCCTCTTGTCTCAAAACATTTGAGGACTGATTTATTTTAATCCTGTGCCATTGCCACTGAAGATGGCAGCTTTCAACCTTTAATTTAAACAAATACTCATGTGTACTGCAAGTCAGAGTCTCTGAAATTACTGTATATTCGTAGTCAACCTGATCTGCCATTCAAGAAAGATCAATTTGGAAAAGAACACCTGCAGAAAAACACTACAGGAGACCCTGATTTAGGATACTAAAAATTATTGGCCTGTTTAATCCAGAAAGAGAAGAGCGGTGTTTATTGTTCTCTGTCATTTATTCAAGTGAATAAGCACCAGGGAAAACAAAGAGCTAATAAAGTTTAAAGATGATTTTGGCAAAAGAATAAATGAGTATAAATAGTCTATGAATAAATTTAAGTTAGATATTACATGAAGGTTTCTAGCCATTAAGAAATTTATGTTCTGAAAAAAGCCTTTGAACTAGAACAACTGTGGAAAAAAAAGTAATTAGTTATAAGAAAGAACTACTGCTATTTGTTATTTGCAGTTCCATTGTTATCTGCAGTTTTCAAGGACTATAAAGATGACGCAAAATTTCTTGTCTAGCCCTGTACCCACTTCCTCTTGCTGTGATACAAAAAATGTGCAGTTCATACATTCTGTGAGTAACACTGACTTGCAGGTCTCAGACCTTCACCTAAACTACCAGGAAAGATTTGTAGATGTTGGGAAACTGGAGTATCTAATGTACTATTATGTAGAGGGACTCATTATTTCTAAGTCTTTTAACAGAAATACATACACTATTACAGAACTGTACATCTATATCTTACCCATCAATCCTATAGCTGATAAAATAAACAGAGAAGAAAAAGTGTTTAAATCACAAACATCTCAATATTCATGCTTTAAATCTTGCAAGAGAAAATTACTCTAAAAAAAGAATTTTGTTCTGCTGTTACAGAGTTTAGCCCATAAACTATAGTTAAGTTCATCATCAAAAAACCTGAGGATATCTGTAGCAAGTCCCTTTTTCTCATACAGAAATATATAGGGCAAGATAGTCAGCAACCTAAAAGCTTCCAACTCTGCAAAACAAGAGGTGGAAATTATATATTACATCTTTCATAGAACAGCTTCACAGACACATTGCTGCAGAGAAAGAACTAAGCAATGTGTGAATTCAGGTTTGCAGAGAAAACTTCATGGCCAAAGTCAAGGGCTCTCGATGCCAAACATTTACGTCTCCCTCAGAAATGTCTTATAGCTCAAATATTGCAGTAGTGGCACACTGAAATGTCTTATATCAAAGACATTAAAGGTAAGATTGAAACTATCAAAAAAAATCTGAGGGGATTTTTAATATTCACGAAGATAGAAATATCAGAAAGTACCAGTTGACTAAATAAAGCTCTCCTAGAACTGAACATTGGAGAAGAGCAAAATCATTTCAGATGGGAGTAATTTAATGAATAATAATCAACATTACTGACTTAATAGCATCTATTATGACCATTCATATTGACAGCACAAGAAATATACGGGATAGCACAACACAATTTATTAATTAAACTTTATGAAACAGTACTTGTGGGTAGATATTAACCAAACAAAAACCCAGGATGTTTTAATTAGTTACAGAGGTAAAACAAGAATAAAATTGAAAACCAAAATGGTAAACGGGCAACTGAAAACTAAAATTCTTCCACCCTTTGCTACTAAAGCAGTAAAGCTTTAATAAAGTGACCTGAGAATCACCTGGGAAAGTGAATAAGCCAGGATCAGATTTTTTGGATGTCATGTGTTACAAAGGAGAGGAACAAACCTGTAAAAGTTGGCACAGAGACAAAAGAACACACTTAGGAGGGTGATGATTGGCTTTCTTCTTAAAATAACAATCAAGATAACAAACCAAGTGAGTAGCATATTTCTTGGAAAAAACAGAACAGAACACAAGTTAAAGAAAATCATATGGGATGTCAAGTCCCTTGCAACAATGCATATAAAGATGAAGATGTAGCAATCTGTTCTTGTTTCTCCTTATTTAGATAGTTTTTCAAGTGATTCTGGCAAAGGATCACCTTACTGTGTCAAGAGCATTAAAATACAATTTCAGACATCCTGCTTTTAGGTTTTTATTTTGTCAGTGACCCAACATAAGCCCATGTCAGCATATTAGGCAGAAGCTAGCAGATGAAGAGCTGTGACTGCCCAAGTAACACTTGAGAGAATAATTTACTGTTCCCAGTGTCAGTCACATACTTTAGGTCATTTGGCATAGATATTCCCCCAGAATTCTCTTCAACAGCAGAAACAATTCCATTACATTCAGACACTTAAGTAAAATGAAATGTATGCATTTCATTGCCAGTGTTACATGACACAGATAAAGTTAAACCTCCCTACAGCACATGCAGGGCTTGCTCTCCAGTGGAGATCTCAGCTCAGAGACAGTGTGTGATCCAAGTCTAACTCTCTGCCTTTCTTTTGCTTCCTGCTCATAACAACCCTGAACTCCCTTTCCAGCTCACCAGGGGACTGAGCCCTTTGCTTTCAGGTGAGCCCTGCTCCGGAGTTTGTCACACTTTTAAGTGTGATGTGAAGCTTAGCACACTGTCTCTGGAGGTAAGCTGCAAGTGGAGCTGCTGTTAGTGCCTAGCAATGCCATTGTCATCTCAGGAAACCAGTGAGAAAAGCGGCACAGAGCTCGGAAAAGATCCCCTGATGCTTTAACTAGAATTGTGCATTAATACCTTCCAAATGAACAATGTAATAAATTGGAACAATTGTCAGGACTTCTTTAAATTGAAGTGGGAAAGCATTGGCGAATACAAAAATTGTACACAAACAATTCCTCCAGGGCTGCAATAAAATCATCTGAAATGGTGTTCAGTGTTTACATCTCTCTGCAAGGTCTCCTTCGGTTGTTTCTCTACACCTTGTTGAGTGCTTCAAGAAAACTTCTGGAATATGTGTACTATTAAAAAAATTGATCCTTAAGTATCAACCAAGGAAAGGGCAAGGGGTATTTTATTATGCTTCCTCCTGTGACTGGATGATGACTTAATTCCTCTAATGGCTCAGTACTGCTTTATAAGACCTTTTCTTTGATGACTTGTTTTCGTCTTCTATTTTAAAGTATTTGATGAAAAAGGCAAAAGTTAATAATATTAATAAATTCCTGAATATTAAGGCAACTGCTAAATTGCTGTATTTGTCTCTGAGAATGCATATGGCATGTTAGAATGAAAATTCGCATTGAATGATCTTATATGCTCTACTATACAAAGGTAAAAAAAAATACAGAAATTAAATCCTTCAGACAAATGACAATAAATGCTTTATTTTATATAATAGAGGTGTCTGAAAGATCTAGTGAAATCTAAAAATAAAAGATGCAGAAATAAGACAATCAAAAGTCAGAACAAAATAAGCAAATAAACTAGAAGTTGCATAAACAGTAACAGCTACTTTGCTGTGTTAAGAAGTTCCCTGAAGATTGACTAGAACTAATATTTGTTCTGGTTAGGAACTAAGAAAAAAATGATCACAAAGTTATCTTCAGATGAATGATATTTAGTTCCCTTTAGAATTCTTTTCTTCAGAGAGAATGTTGTAAAGGGGATTTGAAGTAAAGCACACAAGTGTTCCCACAGGTCTTTCTGACTACAGCAACATGTCTGTTATGCAAGTAAAGAAGACAGAGAGAAAGTTAGAAAAGAAATATAAGGAAAGGACACAGACAACAGGAAATGGTATGCACTAAAGATTTTTCTTCTGCCACAACATACTTACCAAGGCCATGCTCTCTGAGCCGCTGCTGCTTCTAGCTAAGTCTTAAATTCACTTGCAGAGATTTCAATCTGCTGATGTTGAAAGGCCTGATAAAACTTAAATATTTGCTAAATTTCATATGGCTTCATGCTTTTTACAAATGATATAATGCACATTTCATAGTTCAGTCTCATTAATACAGTAAACTGGTACCTTGTGACCAGTGTAAGAGAGTAGCAGAAATTTAGAAATGGTAGAAAGGGACTGCAGACTTCAGGGAGAGTAATTATAACTCTGCTTTCCTGTATAAATCATGTTAAGTTTATCAGAGATTTTGAAACTTCAAAATTTAAAAAAAGCCAATTAACTACTGGAAATTTTACCATTGCTCCAGATATGATATATCACAAATTATGAATGCAGAACTTGCAGTAACCTACAAGCAAGAGCTGAGGGTGATGAAAACTAGATCTCTTCATATTACTTATGTTCAAATCACTTTTCTTAGTTGTGGGCTCAGATGCATTTTGAGAGTTGTTAAAAACATGATGGAATTTTGCTGAGACATGAACAGAAAAATACTCTGAGGAAAGGTTAGCATGCAAGCCTCTGCAGAATGAAGAGAACAGAGGAGGTATTATCTCCCAGGGGTGAATAACAGGTAATAACCTCTCTGTTATACCACACATGATACACTTCCCTTTTTCCTGGAGCTCTTCAATCATACTCTCCTGCCCAGTAACACCTATTAAGATCTACATTTTCTTTCTGTTCACTGACATCACCACTGGGAGACTAAGACCTTTGTTTAGCTTTCACATACACGGAGCAACAAAAACCCTGTATTATTCCTGGTGTAGACCCCTGTCTCCGTAACAGCTGGTATATCCTTCACCCTGCTTTCTTCCTGCTGCCTGTGAACCAAGGACCACAGCTCAGCTCTGACACTGCACAGATCCAAGACCTCAAACTACTGAGGGAGATCTCTGAGCAAGTTCATGGAAGGATAGGAAATCAATAAATTATGCTGTCAAGATGAAATCACTATCAAATCAGAGAGCCAAGGAAGAGATTCCTCCATGGGAATGTAGAATACCTATGGGAAAAAACCCTGTGAATCTGGCTGGTGTTGGGCTTTTGGGTCATCACATCAAAATACCATTCTGTGCTGGTGAGCTGGTTGAAAATTGCATCTCAGCAACAGGGAAGAGCTAACTTACAGCTGCTACAGAGGTCATCAGTTTCCAATTTGGATGGGGTTCTCTGGGTAGCAAAGACTCTTCAGATGTTGTGTCAGAGGAGGTATGTGAAGGGTTAGCCTGAGAGATTGCTAAGTCCTAGACATCTTTTGCATGTTTGTATGTTATTATAATTAACCAGTGAGTACTTGCTTAATACTTGTAAGTTCTGTATATTCTGCTTTCAGAGATTCTCTACACACAAAGTCTGAACAAACTGATCCAGAAGAGAAGATCTATCACTGGGAATCTTTCTTGTGACCTGTCACTTCTACTGCACTTGTGAAAAAACCCCAGCCATAAAATTCAGCTCTATTTCTGCCCCTGAGACACTGAAGTATATTTGGAATTGAGTGGAAGACAGCAGATGTCTTATACCACCTATGACTTGTATCAGTGAGCATGTTTGGAGAGAAAGTAAGGATTATTACACCCAGCTGAAGATTCAAGAACTAAGCATATTAAGCTAAGTATTAAGCATAAAGTATCATCAGAATTTGCTCAAGAGGATAGGTAGTTAATCACACTTCTATTCTTTTGAGAAGTGCCAATTTTTCCCTCCTTTATTTTCACCACTTCATAAGACAGTTCTGCTTTTCAAACTGAAGATTGATTATAAGATGGTCAGAAGTATTCAGATGAAGGAGAATGGTATCATATTGGATCAGCAAACAAAGAAAATGCTCTATTATCAGAAGGTTTTGAACATTAAGCAATATCACTATTTTTTGTTTTGTTGTGTTTTGGGGTTATTTTGAGAAAAGCAGCAGTTTGAAATGGTGCTTGCATTAATGTTTTCATCTATAACATATTTAACTGCCCAAAAGAAAAGTAGTTTAAATGTTTGGAATGACTAATTATTAGAAATGTGCCCCAGCTCATGATGAATTCCATTGTGATTAATGAAATGCTAATATTTGCCCATACCATCACTCCAATAGTAACATCCTATTGAAATTCTCCTGCAGCAGGTGACGAGTACTGGTTTCTACAAAACACAGAATTTTAAGGTCTCACTCAAATACTCAAATATAGTATTTGCAAATCCTTTATGGAGAAGAGGCCCATATATTCCCTGTATTTTCAAAACTACAATTCTCATTCCTAAATAAATAATAAAAAAATATTTAGAGTTCCCCTAGATTTAATTGCTGATTTTTTAAAGAAAATTATGATTATCATTTTTTCCTTTTGAGAAACATAGCATGGTATCCTCTTTTTCCTTTAAACATTATTGAAGTTGTTCAATTTATTTGAAATATCCTCTTTGAAAACTCTATTATTCACCTGTATATGCTAAATAACTAACAATGCTGCTTAAAAAGCACTTTACATGTTCAAAGTGCCACGTAAACATCTACTACTGAAATTATTTATACACATTAGACCTGGAAGGAGCACTCCAGATTTTTTTTTTCAGTAACTCTATTCTTCAATTAGGTGCCATTTTAGCCTACTTAGAAAACTCGTCCCCATCTGAGAATGGTCTCCACAGTTTTTAGAATCAAACCAAATTAATATAAAACAGCTATCTGTTTAAAGGCAGCCTTGCTTCATGGATATCACATTTTCCTTCAACAATCTTCTTCCATTACGAGGCAGTTGCCAAGGGTATTAAGGAATAGGTTTGCAACTGGAAGGCAGGAAGTGCTTATTTAATGTTTTATTATTCTCTGCCCTCAGTGAGAAGTGACCCTCATTCGCATTTGACCTAAGAAAATGAAAAATTAGGTTTTATAAACACATGAAATGCTACAATTTGTACTGTATACCTTTCAAGGGTTTTTTATATGTTTTTGTAAGTGTAATGATACATCTTTCTCTTGATACATGAATTCCTTTGTTAAGCTAAAGGCATCTTTTGATGGTAGGTAGTAGTTGAGAAAAAAAACCGAAACCAACATATATGCAACACAATTGATGGTAGCTCACAGGTCCCCCAGTATTCACCGTGGATGGTGCTTTGCAGTGTTGTGCCAGATTTTCATTCAGGAGGAAAGAATGGGCTGGGCTCTGCATACTCACACCTTCAGGAGTTATCAGAAGAATTATCACCAGAGGAGGGCTGTCACATGGGCACCTTGGTACTGAAAAGTCAGGTACATTAATCTGAAATGAAAACATTAGTCTGACGTAAATGAAATTGATGCTTTCGGCTCATCTAGCTCAAGATTAGAAACAAAACTGTCAGAAAAATGTTGATTCCAGGACTAGACTTTGAACCACCCTTCTGAATTTTGAAAGGCTTTTCTGGCAGTTATTACAGGCACAGTTTTGGCATGATAGCTGTTTCTGGTCACTGTCAGCAGTCTCTGGTTACTGCAGAACAAAAGTTCCTGTCTCTTGTGGGAATACAGAAATGCCAATTCAGGCATTCAGAAATGTCTCATTCAGGCTAATAACAGGAAGCTTTCATCCGGAGTATTCCATTGTTATTGAGACTGCAATAATGGTGATCTTAAGCTTAGATCCTTTAAAGGAAAATTGATGTATTTCTTAGAAAGGTAGTTAAAACCATAAAACCCAAACATAATGTCAGTAGAACAACTGGCATCCTTCTCTGCCAATATATAATGTCTGAAAATCACTACTCCCAGACACCCTTGTACCACCAAGCAGTCATCAAACAGCTTCTTAAATCAAACAAAAATAAATGAATGAAAACCTTCTTCTAAATCTCCCTTGATAAAGAACATATAGAGTATAATAAGAACTTTACAGTCCTGTAATTACTCTGGCTCATTTTAGCAGGCTCTTTCTCTTACATAAAAATTGCCATTTACTGATGTGATGAGAATCCCATTAATTAAACCTTCTCTAGATTTATTTTGTTATTTTCTTTTCATCCCATAAATGCCACCAACTACTTCTGAGAATTTGTCCACAACACTTTTTCTGACAAATCAGGAACATTCTTTCACCAATATCCTCTTTTCCCCCAAAAGATCTAATATTTAATTGATTTCAACTTCTCCATGAATTGAATTTCTTGTTCACAATTTATAGACCATCTACTGCAGTTCAGGTATAATTTAAACACACACTGAGTAACATGGAATCACGCCCAAGTATATGAATTAAGCATGTGCACTGAGGCCTTTGATTGCTTCTTAGTCTGTTCACACAGCCTCCAGATTGGCACAAGCTCAACCAGGCTGCTATCTTTAGACTGACTTCACAGAGCTTTCTGCTTTGGTTCCAGTGTGCACAGCTGCAAGAGGAATAACATCTTCCCTCTTAAAGAAGGAGAACCTACTGCAATCACACTGCCTTTCTTCCTACTTTCTCACATAAGTGCCAAAATGATGGCGGGTTTGTTTGTTTTCATTTGGTTTGGCTTGCTTTTTTATGAACTCTAGATAATTAAAAATTACAGGACTGTAATGTTAAAATATATCTTCTTGCCTGCATAGGCTAGAACTGTGGTGTCCAGCCCTAGCACCAATTTTTGTGACAAATGCTCTAAGGTGAAGAGCATTATTTTTAGAAACCAGGTCATTGAATAATTAAGGTAGAGGAAAAGCCACTCTCATCCTTGTTAACCTCTGTTCTAGTTTTGGCTGCGGTAGAATTAATTGTCTTCATAGTAGCTAATATGAGGCCATGTTTTGGATTTACAGTGAAAACAGGGCTGATAATGTAGAGAGGCTTTTGTTATTGCTGAGCATGGCTTACACAGAGGCAAGGCCTTTTCTGCTTTGTGCTGCCACACTGGTGAGGCATCTGGGGCTACAGGACCACACGCACACGACCCAGCTGACCACGGGGGTATTCCAAACCCTAGGACATAAGTAAACACAGCTGGAAGAAGAGGCAATATTCAGAGTGATGGAATTTGCCTTCCCAATTCACCACGACACATGATGGAGGCCTGCTGTCCTGGAGGTGCATGGACCCCTGCCTGCCAATGAACTCAACAGGCATTCAGAGGGATGGTCCATAGACTAGATCCGTGTGTATGTCAGGAAAACACAAATGGAGTAGAAACTGTCCTGGTTTTGGCTGAGACAGAGTACATTTACTTCTTAGTAAGAGGTACAGTGATGTGGTTTGGGTTTAGTATGAGAATAGTGTTATTAACACACTGATGTTTTGTCTGTTGCAATTCAAGTCAAGGGCTTTAAAATGTCTCATGCTCTGACAGTGAAGAACTGTACAAAACACTGAGATAGCATAGGAGGGGCAGCTGACCTGATCTGACCAAAAGGGTATACCATAATACAGAACATCATGCTCAGTGTATAAACAGGGGGAGTTACACAAAAAGGGGTTGATCAATTCCTGGGAACGGTCTGGGTATCAGTCAGTGGGCAGTGAGCAATTGTATTCTGCATCTTTTGTTTCTCTTGTGTTCTGCTTCTCTCTTCCTCTCCTTATCTTTACTGTTTTATTAGTATTATTTTGTATCATTAGTAAGTATTATTATATTTTTGTATTAATTATAAAATTATTCTTATCTCAACCTGTGGGAGACCATGTCTCTGAAGAAGACCTAGAAAGGGCAATGCGCCCAGCACTCCCTTGGAGAGCCATAAGTGTTTGAGTAAGTTAGAGAGTTGTTCTTTATATGTTAATCAGTTTGTTCCCCATTGTTCAATGTATTGTATCACAGTTCTGTTCCCCGATTGGTTAATCCTGAATCCTTCCCCTGATTGGTCCAAGTTTCAATCCCCTAATTTGTTTATTGAAACCCTCCCTGATTGGCCCGTTTTCTCAATCCTTGATCCCATTGGTTGTTAACAGAACCCCGCCCCCTTTAGACCCTATAAAACCCCAGCCGTTAGGAGCCTTGGGGTCTTCGAAGTCGTCGGTTCCAGGGAATAAAGAGGACTTCTGGAGACCACTCTGCCTCCTGTTTTCTCTCCTGCGCCGCCTGGAAGGGATTCGCCGGTAGACACTGCTGTAGCAGTGGTAGGCCTAAAAGAGCTGATAGGCCTGGCTGCTTAGGCCTAAAAGAGCTGAGAGGCCTGGTTGCTTAGGCCTAAAAGAGCTGGTAGGCCTGGTTGCTTAGGCAACCACTCACGACTGAGCTGGTCACTGGGCTGGAGTGCCTGAGCCTCCGAAACTAGGCCGTCCTTCTAAGGACGACTCGCAGGAAGGTCGCAGCACCCAGAACATCCCTGCCTGGGACTGGGCTGGCCGGCGACATCAACCCAAGAGGTTTACCTTTTCATTCTGATTCACCTCCACACAGTGGGGAGTGTGTGTTGTGGGGGTGACAAAGGAATATCTGTGTGGTACTTAGTTACCAACTGGGGTCAAACCTCAACAGTTTACCTCAAATATTCTCCTACAGCTGACTGCAAAACCTTTAAAATGCTAATAGAAGTTCAATACTTCAATAAAGAAATAACATGAAAAAATACAATATCATAAGGAAAGAAAAGTGAGCTCTTTTGCTTCCAGGGATTTTATATTTTTAGTGTTTTCCTTTGTGATAGGTAATTCTCTGACCTCTTATACCAGCACCATTTCTTATATACCTATAGATTTTAATTCTACTGGGAACCTGAGATAATGAGCAGCATTTAAGAGGAGCCTTACAGACTTGAGAAAATGGTGCTCATTTGGGGAAGTGCCCTCTACTCAGTTCCAAGTGAAGTTCAGTTCAGGACAGGCAGAACACAATATTGTATGCCAAATAAGGTGTGTGTCTTCTTAAATAATCACCAAAGAGGTCATAAAATACAAAAGCTTTACATAAGCATTATGCACCACCTTCTCAACACACCTGATAACATCTATTTGCCTTCAAAAGAGGGGTTAAAGGTGAAAATCACACCATCAGTTTACATCTGCCTCAGCAGTCAAATGAAGGGACACAAACTTCTGCTTAAAGACATCAAAGCCACAGATACTTTTGCAGTAGGTAGGTCCAAATTCTCTTTTTTGCTTCTGTTGACTTGCATGCAAAGCAAGGATATCCAGCCAGTCTGTTTAGAATCTCAGCACAGTTTTAAATTGTCCTCCAAAATCCTTGGGTAGAAGGTGATATGGAAGGAATTTCTATGAAAATACTTAAAACTAGAAAAGTCATTGCCTACTTTAAATTGCACTCTCTTGTTGACATTTTTACAGAGATGGATGTAATTAAATCAACAATACCTGTTAATTCTGAAGATAGACAATACAGGCTCTTATAGGAAAAAAAATCTAAGAGGTTCTGGGTTACAATCTCACTCACCTCCCTTCCCCCTTTGTTCTACCACACAGATTTCTTCAAAGCAAGCAGAATATATCTGGTGTCCCTGTTGAATGAAAGGGTTATTTGTGTACAAGTGGAGAAAGCAGATGGTTTATTTCATTTGTGAAAACCCCTTTCACTCTCAGCTGGAAATGTTGAAAAGTGGGAAAAAAATGTCAGTTATGCTTTTGGTACAAAAAAAATCTCATTGCTCTTGGCAGTGACCCCAGCTTGGAAGAGGAGGTGTTAGCCTTGCATCGTTTCACAGCAATGGCTGATCAGGAGTGGCATTAACCTAACTTTAATAGAAGCTCGGTTTTGGTCTCTCTGCCAGAAAAGAGTCCAAGTGACATGACACATATGAATGGTACAACAATGCAGAGATCACATTAAAGGAAAAAGAAAAAAAGAAAAAAAAAGGAAGAAAAAGAAAAATGTTAGGCCTTTTTGAGGGCTCAGGTCAGAATATATATAGATGGAATATTAACTGCAATACTGGAAGTTGTTTGCCAGCAGTTCTATTGAAAATGATGGAACTTGAGACCTCACCACTGTAGTTTTAGAGACACCACCTTGGATACATAAGTAATTAAAAATCATAGCTTGCTCCAATACAATACAACAATAAGAAACATTGTGCCTTGGCTAGGAATTATTTTAACAGAACATTACCAGCATTTCTGCCTAGGCAAAAGAAAAAGGAGCTACTTGAGATATGGCATTAGCTTTCCTAAAAAAATGTGAGGGAAATTTTTTTTCTTTCTGCAGTGGATAGAGCATACTAGAGATAGAGAGGCTCTTGCATGATATTTAATGAGGCAAAGTTTATATTTCATTACATTAAAGACTGGTGGTAGCACAGAGGATGTACTGACTCTGTTAATGCTCTTAACTTCTAAATAACAGCTGTTTCAGCTTTTGCTAACTCCTCTTTTAATCCCCTTTCATTCATACACAACTTTGAAAAACATTTCATGTAATCTTGACATTCGTATTAGTATTGTCTTTACATGAGATTTCTTTCCTGTGCAAGAACTCACTCTCCTTTATTTCTACAAATAATTACAGACTCATTACTGCCGCTGCCCTCTCCTCTGCTTTCATTGCCTTCCCTGAAACCAGCCATTTCTCGAATTTCATTAGCATTAATACATACCGGACAAAGCTTAAGAGTTTCTGTTACCCTGATTAGGACTAACACATCACACTTTGTAGCAGGTCAGAGGGGCTGGGTTTCCTTAGCAGATTTTTCTATTAATAAAATGAATTTGATAATTCACCAGAAAAGGCTGCTGCTGAAAGCCTATTCCCTGTGTATTGCAGAGGCAACCATCACCAGGAAGTGTGGAGGTTTAGTATTTTTGCTTTTTTTGAGCAAAACACTGGGTTTGGAATTGCCAAATATATACTGTTCCTACTGGTTTTCAGTAGTAGATGTCAACACCAGCAGTGAAAAAATTAATCCAGATCTGGTAAGCTCTTAGTGTTAAGACTACCTGTAAATGGGCTTTCACAAGTAGCACTGGGCAAATATCAGGGGACAGTAATTTCTCTGGAAGTGCTTTTAAAATTTTTATGCAATTATTCTTGGTATTGATCAGAAATTAGTTCTCACTGCAAGAAACCTCTTGAAATATGAGGACTCACAACAGGTGACTTGAATACTTGGATTTAATTTTTTAAAATAACTCCTTCATCTCCTTCAGGCTTGAATAATATTTTAAAAAAAATGCCTTAACTAAGAGGTCACAAAAAGTTTTCCTTATCTCTTCTTCTCACAGTCATAGATGAAAAAAAAATCACTGATGCTATAAACCCCCAGTCCCACTATGTCAATATATTCTATCAGGTCAAAGAAATAATCTTGGTGACCTTTTGAGTAACGAGCAATGAGCAAAATAGTGCAATTTCTCCCAATCTTCAAAGAACTATCACTATGCAACATCTTTCAGAGATTATCCCTGTGCAAGGGAAAGAATGGCCGACTTCACATGATAATTTTATTTGTTCAGTGTTACTGAATTTCCAGACCACAAAGAGCACGGTTAGCAGATTTACAGCCATTTAGTGAACTCTGCAAACAGCAATCTGCATTTTGCATATCTGAAGCAGTATGACTGTGTTTATCACAGACTCTGTCATTATAAAGAGCTGATTGCCAAAGTCAGGTTTTGAAGCAGATTGTATAAGCCCAGCAACAATGAAAAATCACATAAAATATTTTAGTTTGGGCTCATGTCTAACTCTGAACTAAAATTACTGTGAGGTCCAGTGAATTCTAAGCCATATCAAATAGAAAGAAGGCTGGCCTGAAGCTCATGGACATCGATGGTCTTTTGTGTGCAACGCTGTATAAAGCCAGCTCCTGAAAAGCTGAAGGACAGCTCTCGTTTGTACAATATTGGACAGTGGTCCATTAGGGGAGATAAGAGTGGCTTTGTTGGAAAGCAATTTCCATATATTTACTTTCCTGTCACTGAGTTCAAAAGGGTTTGTTCTGGCATGGAAAGCTGGCAGAGCAGAAGCAAATTAAAAACACCGTTTGCCAGTTTGACTGCTCCTGCTTGTGAATAAAATTACCATAAAAGACATGTGATAGTGTCTACCCAGTTTATAGTATCTTGTGAGAAGAAATTGAGACAATATAGGGATAACTCAGCTGTGTTCATAAGGGTGGAATGCTCTCTAACAAAACCTACTGCCATTCTATTAAAAAACCAGGGAGCTAAAAAGCTTTTCCAGCTTTCTGGTGGGGCTTGATGAATCTAGATGGTCATTTCCATCAGCATGTCCTGTTTTCTGACTAAAACCAAGACGTAGTCCTTGGTTTAATTTGAATCTCTCTTCCTACGCTGAAGCCTTCTGTAAGTTAGTGGAGTTTCTGTGTTTATTGGGGGCAAGTGTGGAGGGCTTGGCAAAATCCCGCAGCTTTTCCTTATCCTATACAACTTCATGGGGAATTACGGTTGCTTCTCATTTTACCCACTTGGCAATATGGCTGCTTGAACATCAGCACTTTGAAATGCAATACCCTGGAGTGCATAATAGGCAAAATTCTGAGTCAATTTTAGATGTTACTCCTGTCACTGTGGGGTATTCCTCCTTTGGATGAGGACAAGAAATCAAACTGCAGTTATCTCAAAGCATTAACCACAACAGGCATATCAGAGAGTATTTTCATTTTCGGTCTTGATGTTCTTGGGAATCGTCTCTTTAGTGGTATTTGTAAACATATTGTAAAGTTTAATGATCCAGGCTCTGTTGAAAACTTGCCACTGATCTGTTCCTCTCAGATAACAAGATTTATGATAAAAGATTTATGATTTTGTCTCATCTAAAATAAAAAGCTTGCCACTGCATATTGTCTCTCTCTCTCCCCTCTGATATTCTTGGTAAATCGTGACTACTCCTACTTGGGAAAACTTTGGGATTTGTAACTGGAAACAAGTTAATTTTTTCTGGCTCACTACTTCTAACACCACAATCAAATTCATACCACAGATTCCAAACTGACATGTATTTTGGCCATCCAGGAAGGAGAAATTTGCTATTAATAGATGGTACATCTGTGCTTCAGCAATGGAAATTGGTCTCCAGAGAACTTCAGAAAAAGTCAATAGTCACCACTACCGCAAGCACCTAGGGGTCTGTGAGGCAGAAGTTAATCTCAAAAGCAGAATTTACAAGCATCCTGCCCCACCCTGCTGATGACTTGGTCTAGAAGTCTGTTTTCCACAGGTGACTACTGCTGAAACTGGTATACTTCCAGCTTAACCCACCTCATAGTTGGAGGCTATCCAAAACGCAGAGGCATGCATTATTCATTACACCCTTACAGGAAATAATTGAATCATGTTTATAGAGTCAATATATGTACACCCAAAAAAAAAAGTTCAAAGACTATAAAACAAATAGAAGGTTTAACCAACCGAGAGAAACAGCAAAAATCAAAATGCAATTCCACTAGCAGAGAAGTGCACCAAAATGATAGAAGAGAAAAAAATATTTTAAAAAATTATAAGGGATCTGAACTGTTATTCAGCTGAACATCATTCATTGTTTCCCATGAGTTGTGGAGTTCTCTTTAATTTATCATACTCAGGGTTTATGACACAACTTAAAAATTTAGAGGAAATGTACTTTAGAGATGTCATTTTATTACTGTTATAAATAGAACATAATTTGAAAGTTTTTGCATTTATAAATACTACATGGGGTATGATGGTGTGTTAGAATGAAAACAGAACAAAGCCTTAGGGTCACAGGCAGCTCCAAGGGCATCTCTTTGCATTATTCACCCCAGGGAGATACTCCTTTCAGAAAGCCAGACAGAAAGTTGCTCTAAGTCTTGCCTTCTGAAGGGTACTGCTGGCAAAAGAAACAGTAGAATTTCAATCTTCTGACTGCTTTCAATTGCAGCTGTAAACCGTGTTTCCTATCCAGCCTCAGCTCATGTCACTTTTTTTCCTTTTTTTTGAGACCAAGTCCGCTCTTTGTCCCTTCATGAGCATGTGGCAGAGAGGTCAGGGCATAGGAATTCTGTATCCTCACTCTCACACTATAGCCTGACCTGACCTTTAACAAACTAGGTCCATAAATTATGATATTTGCAAAATACATGCCACGCTCACCCTTGAGTGAATACAACCTGTATTTAATTGAAGGGTGTTGAGTGAGAAGCCCTTCTAGGGTAAATTCTAAACAAACCTTCTGTACGAACTGTGCAACAGCCTTTCAAAGCTCCCCTTTCTAAAAGACTTTCCAACAAATGGTTCATTTCAGACAGATGCTGTTGTGCTCTTAATATCTGCTGTTTTCCCTATTTTTACTAGGTAGCTCCTAAAATATTCTGAAGTTACACAGCAGAAGATACAAGTTTTTCCTTTTTTTTCCCCCCCAACCTTTAAGAAAAGTAGTGAATTCTCATTCTCTTTAATTTCCTATCACATGGAAAAAGCCAGGTTTGTAATTACTATGCAGAAATTACTAACCCATTGCAGAGAACTCTTCTGGCCTTTTGATATTTATTTTTTTTATCAGCAATGAATAATTTTCAGTGTGGCAAGATTCATGTATGTAGAGAAAGAGAAACACAATCTTTCACCTTACTCAGAACCACCCCAGCAGTACTTTATTAGCTGTCAGCTGTATCACCCCTAATTGGATTCAAGGGTCAAAGATATCACTTCATAAGAAAATTGAAGTGTGGGGAAAAGAGAGAGAAATGACATGATTTCCTCTCTTACAAGGCTTGGGTTCTACAGGGTCATCAAGGAGAAATTTATTTCCATTTACACACTGATGATTATTATAGGTTTAGTGGTCTTTAACTAAGTTAAGGGTTTTTTCAAAAGACTCAAATTATTGTCAGCACAGAAGCTCAATCAGTTATAATGGGACAAGCCAGCCTGATACTAATATGTGTGTGTGTGTGTGCACACAGCATTTGTGTAAGCACATCAGCACTCAGACTTGCACAAGTGCAGGTATCACTATATTTGATCCCTTAGGAAATCCCCTTACAGTATTACAGTCTGTTCATAAACAAAAAAGTCTGATCTTCTTTTTCTGAGAAATTTTGTCACTCAAAGGAAATTTTAGTTTCAAATACATCCAGTCCAAACCCAGCACTAAAGAATTTAATTTTGATTTTCTAAATCAGAATTTGTTTGGCTGATTAAAGAACCTTGCTTCCCAGAAGGTACCACCTGTGGTGTCCAGCAGTCTTCTCTAGGCTGCTAGGAATTGGTTTTTTTCATAAACATTAGTTATTCATGGTATCCTAGCAATTTTCCGTGCCTTTAATATCTACGAAATTGAATTAGCTAGTGATTTTAATGGAGCTGTACTTGATTGCAGTGTCTGCCCTACTGTTATCTCTCTTTAGACCAGAAGCTAAGCTTGTATTTTACTGTCTTTATCAGTGCTAGAAGTAATATTCTTGCACACACTGGCATGCTTTCAGAAGGACTGAATAAAATCTGACAATTTCAGAGCCTGTTGGCTTCACTGCTGGAGTAGCAGACTCCACATCACAGCTACTGGTGGTTTCTACAGAAGATGACCAGAACCTTCCACTGTATTCACACACCAGTTGCTTCCTGCTTTTCCTTATTTTACATTGTTTAGATTTTGAGTGAGAGCTAGAGCCAGTGGTGACCAGAAGTGATGCATCATATCCTTATTTCTACAGCAATTTGCAGTGTAATCATATATTGTAATAATTTATGAGTAAAGATTAAGTTAAATGCTGAGAAGTAAAAATCTATGACTTTTTAAATTATTAAAAATGTTTATGCGACTGAAAGTGATCTCTTGATGTGCAATATTTTATTTACAAATTTATCTTGTCAAGCAAAGTAGTTTTAACAGGAAAAATTTTATCTCTCACTCTCCGTTTCTTAAGCCTGAATTCAATAAAGGCATTACAGGCTAGATTCTCTAGCATTATGTATTTAAAAAATATTATAGGCAAAGTAAAATTGACTAACAAAATTTAGCAATGGTTAACCACCGTTAAAACTGGTTACCAAATTCCATCATGTTTCATTTGCCTTACATCGTGGATACCTGAACATTTCCAGAGGATACAAACAAACAAATAAGAACCAAACCTCACCCCAAAATTTTGCATCCCAGAAAGCACCACTAAAAGAGTCAGGGAGTGGCGCTGTTCTCTCTGAGTAATTTATTAGCGGGTTATTTGCACCACTATTTACTCCCCCTATGTACAACCTCTCATCTTTCCATCCTTTTTATTTTTTGCATCTGACGTCAAATAGCCAAAGGAAAAATATATTAATCATTCAAAAAGACGACTTACTTTCCTCTCTGAAACAAATACACTCTAAATTCCTGCTGCAAAGTTTTTGTAAACAAAACATTTAACATCTGAGTGTTAAAGTCATTGAGTAGTTCACTAGACTGTCCCAATTTCTAAAAATCCTATTTTATCATTGAATCTACCAAAAATTACAAGATCTCTCACACAGATAGTTTATAAATGCTCCTATCTGCTAATCTTAAACAAAAAAAAATATATCTTTTTTTTACCTAAGGAGCCATGAGGAGCATATACAATAAATACAGGGGCTGGTCTGAATCTTCACACAAGTCATTATTCCTTCCAGCTTCTTTCAGCTACTAGTGACCCTGTGAATGCTAACTGAGAGCAAAAAAAGAGGAAAATTTGACAGAAAATTTTTTTTTAGTGTTCTGCTGATTATAGTCAACCTTTCTAATTAAAACACAAATGACAAAATCAGACTATATTATGCCTCTCGGGGTGTTTTTCAGATTTGCTTGATTTTGTCATGAAAACAAACTGACATGTTTTTCTTGCCTCTTTGTGATCCATTCAATTTTAATATGAAACCATCCAAAGCTGGCAAAAGCTCAAGAAGCCTTTCTGAGAGATGGTCTTGAAAATGATGAGCAGTGGTAGGTCAAGAACAGACATTAAAAATTATAGAAATAGTGATCTAACCCCTCCAGAAGAGCGGTCAGGGACTATTTGTCTTAGGATCCAGCAACATTTTCTGTGCATTCAAAGACACCTGAATCTGTGAATCCAAAGAGACTTTTTGTGTAAAACAAAGTACTTAATTTATACTTATCTGTACATCAGCTTTCCAGTCTTTATGTCATCAGTGGCTGTATCAAATGCTGGTATGTACCTGTCCTAATAAACCTAATAACCTTTACCTAGTCACTCTGTATGCATATCCACAGTCAGAGCATGTTACTATGTACAATTCACTGCATGGCTTTGATTACTCATTTTTTTGCACAAGGGAGTCCGTGAGGACTATTGACTCACCTGAATCTTAAGCATGCAAATGTTGGAAAGTTTTCTGTGTGAAGTGATCTGTCATGGATATGGTGTGGCTTAATTACTGAAAGTTACCAAGCTGCACGGGAACCCATGGTTAAGGCAAGGAATGTGGAGAAAAAAAAATACAAATTTAGTGCTTAAAATTTTATGGTAACTGCCACTAGATAAAAGATTACGATTCAGAGAAAATATACTCTAGTGCTCATTACCAAACAGAAAGAGCAGAAAGATTGGTGGACTTCACTGCCTACATTTCATATCATATAACATGCCAATACCATAATCTCCTGGTAGCTTTTCTTCTTTCAGCACTCAAATCCAGGCCACCCAACATTTCAGCATGAAATTGCCTGATTGTGACACTATAATAACCACTGGCAGCAGAAAAATAGTGGCTCTTAAAGGATTTATAGATTTCATAGAGTGCTATCTGGGCTGCCACCCCTGTCCACACCACTGATTCATGTGTTCATCTCTGGTAAGACAGCAACAGAATTACTTTGACACAGAGAAGTGATAACATCTTAGGGGAGAAGAGGGTCAGACTGTCACTCGGTGAATATCATAAAACATAAAACTCAAATGTTATAACACTGTAAAAACCCATTAGGTACCTCAGAAAAAAAAGGGCCTTGCTGCTCAGATTCTGTCAGGCAGCAATTTTTACTTTGATTACCCAAAGTCACTTCATCTGTCTCTCAGCATTACATCATCTATAACTTCTCTCTCTTTCTCAAAAGCTTATTGAATGAAGTGTCAATCTTTCTCCAGTATAACCTTAAAAAAATCTGAACTTTGTCCCTTTATTTTACATCCCAAATTCTGCCAGAATTTTTTTAGGAAAAAGCCACTTACAAAAGCACTCAGACAAGTATCTTAGTCTGTTTTCAGAATAATGATACTGACCTTTACATATATCAGTGATGTGTTCGTGTGTTAAGAAAAGTATTTTCCTATCATGTTACTATCTCAAAAGAAAGGCAGACAATGAAAAAATAAAATCCAGTAGAATAATAGTAACATTAAAAATAACAACAGTCATAAAAAATCAGGTGGTTTCTTCCACAGCAGGGTTAGAGCTGGAAAAAGATCTTTCAAGTGCATGTAAAAGTGATTATCCTTCCAAAAGTAGGTGTAGACTTCCTCTTGGCAATTTCATTTCCCAGTACTGATCCAACGACCACTAATAATCTGGTGTTTAATAACAACACCAAGTATTTTTATGCTTTTTTTTTTCTTCCATATTTTGATTGCTTCTTTTCTTCCATATTTTGATTTCTGTTCAGGCTGTAACTGGTTATGAAAAGTAGTAGTAGTTCTTATTCCCATATCAGAGGCAGAGAAACATGCATGCAGAGAAAGTGGTGTGTCAAAGGCCCGAGAGTGACTAAGTAGCAATACTGGTATTAATGATTTTAATACATAAACCACTTTAAAAGATTGAAGGGTGAGAAGGCTTAAATGTGTGTCATTTAAGAAACAATGCCATTTTTATCTCCTTAAAGATGTTTGTGCATAAATTTCCTTGAGGATTAAAAGCCTGTTTAAAACCTTAAGCTCCTAAAATGTTTCATGAACCCAGTCATGATGGGTCACCCTGAGAATTTGGAAATAGACTTTGATTTGATAACAGAGTTAGGTTCTACAGAGAGAGAGATTTGTAGGGCCAGTGGCTTTGTGATCCTTTTTCTGGATGTACTGACAACACTCTTGGGCAAGGGCCTAGAAAAAGTTTTTTCCTGACTGATGGTGTCATGGAGGTGTCAGTGAGAGTCATGGAGGAGTCATCAGCAGTGGAAGGAAAGCAGAGAGGAAGATGGTTCAGTTCAGAGAAGGAAATTGCCACTAATGACACCAGTGAAGACCAGTTGCACAAGGATAATGATGTTTGGGAGAAGGCTATTCCTTACTGGAATTGCTCCAGAAAGAGGGGTTTGGATCTCCACCAGACTGAGATTCAGGGCACGATGCCTGAATTAATTTTATGTTTCTCTATATGGCAATGTATCTAGGTTCACTCAGCCAAGCTGACATTGCCATTACCAGCATCTGATCGATATCTGGGAGCTGCGGGATTCCTTAGCAGCTGAGAGAGTTTCAGCTCTTCAAGATCCATTTCCACAAACCTCATATATAAAAGGAATTGGTTGAAACCAAGATCAAAAATAGATAGAAACTCTGTTTAAACTCACAGAATGAACTTGCATACTATATTTCATTTGAAAGAGCTGAGCAAAAGCATAAAAAGAAATTTGTATTTTGTTCATTACAGGAAGGGCTACACCCACAAAATCTGTATGTATCTGGAAAGTTCATCTTTTGAACTTGCCTAGTTAGACTTTCCTCTTTTTAATGCTGCAGTCAGACACACCTCTTTGTCTGTGCCTGCTTATTAACTTCCCTAGTCAGAGCAGTCTCATCCTTTTTTTAATAGCAGTGCTTGCAGATAAAACTCTGAGTAGAAGTCCCTAGCTACAATAAGTAACTAAAGAGCACATTTCTCCTGCATTTTTGAATTAATAAAAAGAGGAGACTACCAACTGAAAGCTTACTCTTAATCTTGTTCTTAAAAAAATGAACTTTTTTCATTAAAATATTAAAACATCCTGAAACAAATCCAGGTACTAAAAGATATGAGCTACATAATGGATCTGCTTGTCGTTAAGAGCCTGAAGAATGTCTTTCCTCAGTAAATAAAAAAATTGCTTGTATGTACCCAAAGCACTGATAAACAAGAGAAATAGCCACACTTGAGCAGCTTCTAGTAAGCTATTAAAATTTATTTTGGAGGAAGATAACTACCCTTCAGGCTCTCTGAAGGGGCAGATTTTGGATAGATAAACTGATGAAATTTTAGACGGATTTAAATTAATTCTTTTTGTCATTACCTCTTTTCACAACCTGTTTCAAGGAGAAAAGAAAAGAAGCCTTTCAAGCTGTTGAAAGATTACTTTCATTTTAAACTGCCATACATTGCTTCCAAAGGGTGGTGTCAAACTTGGCTATGTGTGAAGAATTAGGGAGGCTATGTCAGCTTCAAGCTGTCATTGTCTGATAGTAATGCTTTTTCCTAAGTTAGTCCATAAACTCTCCAGATTTTGCTTGTCTCTGTGTGGTGTCAGGAAAACAATTAGTACTTGTGAAACCTTCAGAAAGGAAACTGGGTTTGATTTTTTTCGGATGACCTAGAAGTATTTAGTTATCCCATGTCATTCCTCCCAGTGTTATTAATCACACAAAATTGTTTTGTAGGCTTGTCTGCAGGTAGAACAGACCTCACATATTTATTGGAAGGAGCTTGTGGCAAACAGATCCTCATCATCTCAAAAAGGTGCTTAGCTGCTTGACTAACCTTTAAGAAGTCAATATGGTCCAGCGGAGAGTGCAAAAGACTGAATGACAGGAAACTTATTTCCTGGCTTTGTTGATGATTCACTTTCAGGGAATTCTGGCATTGGTGTAAAGAACTAGATTTTTATGAGGTAAAATAAGATATGAACTTAATATGTGCTATCTACTCTGTGTGACTTGCTTATATGTGAAAAATATCATGGCAAATACAGTCAGGATGTCCTGTTTCAGCCCATGGTTAGGCATAAAATTCTACCTTAAATTTACTGTCTAAAATAAACTCTTTTGTAATTTTTCTTGCTTATGTATCTGAGGTCTTTCTAGCACTGCTCCATTTTTAGTGTATATATGTGTATATGTGCAGTAAAACTCAAAGTTCTTCACTAGATTTTGAGATTCCAGTGAAGAATTAGAGGTACACAGAGATATGTTTTAATATCATCCAGGTTCTAAATTATTGAATCTTAACATTCTTGGCTTTTTGTAAAATGAAAAAGCGTGAAACCCATGACTTCAGACTCAATATTTGCTGGGCTTTGTTTCTATTACACAGTCATTTATCATTTTGACTAGTCTGTATTTTTGGGTTTTGACATGTTTGCCTGTTTATTCTCCTCTGTATCTATTCCAGACTCACTCCAACAAAAGCAAATGGTAGAATAAACTGAAAGTGTAGGTACTGCCCAGCAATGACAAAATTGTTGGAATTAGAGAATGACTTCCTAGTGAGTTTTCCCACATATTGTATTCCCTCAAATTTTTGACATGGGAACCAAGAGTATGAACAATGTATGTATACCAGAGAAGAGAATGTATTTAAAATAAGTAAGATACAGGAAGAACGGGTGAATTTTCTGAAAAATGTCTGCTTCAATTAGGGCAGGCAAAACAGTGAGATGTTCTGGGCAGAAAACCATTTCAGAACCATAGCAAATTTTTCAGTATGTGGTCAGAATCAGTCAAGAATATGTGGGTTTTTTTGGTTTTTTTCTGAAGCAAAGGAGGTCAGTCACTGTCATATTCTTACAATAGAATTCTTTCTAGTACTACGAGCAAAGCATTTATAGCTGGTACTATCTACTTGGTAGTTTCCTTTAGCTAAAGCTGAAGCCAAAGCAAAACCCCAATTAAATATGTTTTGCAATATCCGTAATACTTCAAATTAGTTACTATGGTTAACTACTATCAGATAGTTAAAAAAGAAAAGAATTGCTACTAGATATTGCTGTTTGAATAACCTTTAGCTGGATTCTGAGAGACAAGGTTGCATTCTTTTGGAGGTATACTATTGGAGTTGACAGATGTGATCAAAAAGGACTATGTTACAACAATACGAACAAAAAGCCTGTTCATTTGCTACAGGAACTAAATATTCAGTAGTCAATCTTAGGAATTATTCCCATGCTCTGCCACTTAGAAGGTGTGCAAGGAGCTGTGAAGGAGCATAGCCAGGACAGTTGAACTGGCCAGAGAGAAATTTCATGCGACACAATGTAATTCTCAGTACAGAAACTATTTCTCCAGGAGCAACTGTATTGTGTATCATTTGTTTTTCTTGGGTTTTAGTCCTCTCTCTCTATTACTACTACTACTACTATTATTATTATTATTATTATTATTATTATTATTATTATTATTATTATTTTAAGACATTTAAGATCACCAAGATCATATTGCTGTTGTTGCTGTTATAATTCACTTTATTACAATTATTTAGCAGTTTGTATCTCAACCCATGAAGTTTCCTTTTCTTTCCAGCTCTTGTCCCCATCCATCTGGCAGAAGGGGGAAGAAACTGGGCACCTCTGTGGTATTTTGTTGACAGCTGGAGTTGAATCACAACAAACCCAAACACCTTCCAGCAGTGGTAGACAGACACACAGACACACACACAC
>VZDJ01007753.1:9705665-9821558 GCA_008694505.1 Cyanoderma ruficeps
TAATAATAATAATAATAATAATAGTACACAATTAAGTAGATAAATGCAATTAAGTAGATACAATTAAAAAGATAAATAGCTATTTAGGGAATTCTGAAATGGCCCCATTTTGTAAAGTTGACATACAGAGGGATTTAGAAATTCTACTAAAAATCACAGCATCCTATATATTCACACCTGTCAATATATGTGCCTGAATAAGAAAAAAAGAAAAAAAAATCTGGGCGTTTGAATGTTGGGCTAAAGTCGTTTCTGTGGAAAAACAGAATCACAATCTGTATCATTTACTAATTGTTTTCGTTGCATATTTATCTGATTTGTTTAAACCCATCACTTACCCAAAAATCTTTAAGTAAAGATAATCTTTCTTCTATCTCTACAAAGCTAATTAGGACACAATCTCATGGCACTTTTAAAGTACCTTCATTATCTCAAGATAATTAGTGGTTGATTTATCAATTACTTTTGTTACTGATGGTTCCAGAAACATTCTGCATTGCAATGTGGCTCAATTTAGTTACATCAGATTCTGTTAGTACACATTTTAAGGCACTCAGTGTCTTTGGTGGTTAATAGCAATAAATACATATGCAGGTTAAAATTACAAAGTATAAATTAAAGTTTTCAAGCCTTAAAATAGCAAAGCAGAGGAGTATAATGAAGTATATATTCTGATAATATGATAGTTGTGTTTCTACTCTCACTTTGCACTTTGGTGTCTTTCACTCTTCTGTTACTTAATAGTGGTGTGTGTTGCCAGGTACAAAACATCTAAGGAATTTTCATAACTAGAAAACAAAATTTAAAAAAAAATGCAGTATCATGATGCTAAATTAGAAAAAAAACACTAAAAGGAAAAGCCATTTGTGGCATATAAAATGTATTAACATTACACATTCCTCCAATTAAAGAAAATTGTGCTTAGTAAATTCCAGGAAGCCTGACTATTTACGAGAACATTACTTTTATTTCAGTTTTTGGGAGGGATTTTTGTCATTTTTGGCTTGGTTTTCCTTCTGTTTATTCTTTTTTTCTTCTTCTTCTTCTCTAAAACATGAGCTCTGCAACATGCAAAACTGAATTAGCCAACTTAATTTCAGAAGAACCCAGTAAAGGCCCCATTAGATGCTCAAACCTGGCATTGCCCTATCTGCCCTTTCTGCAGAGATTATTTTATTAGATTTTCAAAGCAAACTGCACTGGAAGAGCAACATTTTTGAGCCAATGTCTGTGTGTGTTTTTGTCACCTTAGAGATTAATGTCATCAAGCTCCAGGTGACTCTGCTCAATGGTTTTACACCTGGATTTTAAGAAGCTGCAGAAGCATTTCAGAGGCTCAGCTCAGAAGTGGGTATGTAGAACTTTATCAAAGGGTGATCTTGCCTTGTCTGAATACCAAATTGTATTCACAAGTTTTAAATTAATATTTATTAAATAATTTATGCATGGGCTCCAAGAGAAAGTCACATTTGCAGCAATTCTTTATGAGGGAACATTGCATTAATTTCTTTTTGTTTGGACAGATGATGTTTATGCTGGAATATGTTATTTACACTTCTGGTATTTTCCACTTCCCAGCTAAAGCCCAGGTGTGAATACTAATCATGATACTAATTCATCTTTTATTATTAAGATGTCCTGACACAGGCCTGGTTGTTGAGATGTAAGAGGCAAATTTGACACCAACTCAGCTCCGATCTTAGACAATTTCTCATCACTTCATCCTCAGCTCAGCACTTCCTCATGGTTCTTTTAGAAGCTAATCCATTTTCTTGTGAAGAACTGAGTCCTCTACATGGCTCTTAATCATAAAAAACATTAAGTCAGGTAGGAGGGGAAAAAATGGGGAAAGTGAAGGCAAGAAATCCATCTTGCTGTCCACAGCCTTCTGTTGTTAATATGTTTCCATAAACTGATTAATCATAAATTATTAATGTCAGCCTCGCTGAGATAAAATGTATCTCCTTTATTGAAATCTGTCTCCCAGGCATTCTGCCAGTGGTTTTGACTGATAAGGCAATAGTGCCTCTATTTGCATAATCATGCTGGTACCTGGCTGCATAGCTAACTTACTGTAGTGCTGACACAATGTCATATGATATATTTGTCCCTGGCATAATCTTGATGGACCACAAACAGTACTTTTGGATGAGAAAATTATAAATAAGTCAGAGTGTTAAAGTATAATTTCGTTGTTGTTGTTGTTTTTAATGCATAGTCTTCATGCTATGCCTCCTAGAAGAGATGGAGTTCATTTCAGTGTGCATGAAAGCATTGCAGAATATATTATGGTTAGAAGGTAGCCACAGAGAACAGCAAACACAGAAAATCAGTCGTGAATGGTTTTATCACGTTAGGATTTTACTGCTTTTAAATTCTTTTCTAAAGTGTTGTCACAGATTCAAGCAGTATAGTAACTATATTTGAATTCTTATCAGCACTGAATCATTATTTCTTGACTTCTGTCTGAAGACAGTTACTTCATTTGCCTAAGTTTTCACACAAATGAAGATGTTCTGACAGGAGCCACTGAAGATAGAGCCTTTCTATTGCTCATGTAGAAAGGCTGTCTTACAGCAGAAAGAGATTCTTAAAAATGAAACAGTACAGCCAGTCAGAACTAAGTAATATTTTTGGCCAGAAAGTGAGGTTTTAATGAAAATCTTAAGAAATCTCTTAGGTAGCAGAAATAGTGACAAAAAAACCTGAAAATGTTAAGAATGACTCAGAATCAGTTTATTTTTTGGCATGAGAATTTTGAGGTTTTTATCTCTAGTACTGCTTTTTTCTCCAAAAGGATCATAACTAACAGTGATATATGAAATACCCATGATCTACATACCCTGTCTATTGGAGAATTTTGAAGACCACATTTAACTGAGTTGTCTACATATTCTAGAAAGGTTGAGAGAAGTGGTACAAGATCTGAAATTCTTCTGCTACTGGTTCAAAACATTTTCAAAAAGCAGTTCTCAGACATTCCAGCACTAAATGGAAGCAAGAAAGAAACAGTTGAGTCTCTACCATGTCTGTCTTTCCAGGCTACTATTTTTTACTGAGAAGACATGATATTTGGGGATCATTTATAAATAAATAACTTATGGCTTCAAAAAGGCAGAGTTGCTAATGGGTATAGTCTTTCTGGGGAAGATTAAAAGCAGCTTAATACACACACAGAGAAATAATTGTACATATGTTATTTACACTTGTAAATTAATTTAATTTAGGAACATGTAATACATCTGAAAAAACATGCTGCTATATATATATTACATCAACATGTTGTTGTGACTGTTAAAGACTACATACAGAAGCCATATTTTTCCCCTAGTAACTATGTAAATGCATATTAGTTCTTCCTCTTTTGTGTTAGCAATAATGAGGCAGGAATGCAGCTACTTGAAAGGCTGCAGAGGAAAAACAAGTAAGGTTTACTACATACCTTAATAATTGATTTTTCTTCAGGCTTTGCACTTTAAATATGTATGTATACATCTATTTATGCATTCCACTTTTTATATATTGTGAACATATATACATGAAAATTTTGTTTATAATGTTTTATTTACATATACACTATTATTTTAATCTCAGGTGCTCAGAAAGTACCGGCTGCTCCTGGAGGTGCTCGTATCTCTTGGGTCTATAAAGCCACTCATATGTGATATCCTTTCAGTGTGTAGCTACTAAGTTACTTTCTTTTTGAGAGTTTATTTTTAACATACAGGAAAGGGGGACTGAAATTTGGAATGCGGCATCATTTGGGCTGGAGATTCTAACAGATCAAATACAAATAGGTAGAGAACTAAATGTTTTTCTTATGATTTGTATCAAAGATATCTAGAAGGGCTTTTTGTGTGTCAATTTGCCACTAAAAGGCTAAGTAGACAAAATTGTCCTTTGTGAGAACTTGTTTGGTTTTCTACAGAGACTTCTACCAAAATCTCAGTTAGAGTCATAATGCACATCTCTGTCTACTAGAAAGTGCTCAGACATTGGCTTAATTTCTGCAAGGGTTTTGCAGACTTAAAAAGCCATTATCATTTTGTGATACTTAGTGTTCATTGTGGTAGAGAGAAAGGGTAAAATAAAAAAAGAATTTTAAATAATTTAACAGTTTAAGAACACCTTCAGTGAAATTGACAGGCTTAAATAATAGATCTGAATAAATTACATTTTTGGCTTTTTATTGTCTGGAGACATTATGGTAATTTCTATTTTTGCAGCAATGTACAGGGAAATGTAAACTTCTCCTCTGCGTTTTCAGAAGTGCATGCAGTTAATAGAGGTGGATAACTTTGCACCTAATTCAGCCTAATTGAGCTGAATTTAAATCCCACTCAACAAACCAGGACCTGCCCAATACCTAAGCCCAAAGGATCTGTGTGAAAGATGTATGGTTTGAACACAGCCAATAATGTTGTCAGAACTAATTAGCAGGAAACATTCCAGGTTTATGTGGAGGTCATAGCAGTACCTCCTTAACCAACTATAAAACATGCTCAGGAAATGGAACCTTTGGATTGAGTGTCCTTTTCAGCCTGAAGAAACACACTCCATAACTTCAGCACTTCAAAAGTGTGTTTTCACCACCACCCTGGAACTGACAATGCGGTCAGAGTACTGTTTACCCTTCTGTTTTAAGCAGATCCTTGCACAGTTCTAATGGATTCATACACAAGACCAGGAACAATGTGAAATTTAATACACATTCATCTGGTTTTAAAGGTCAATGATTATTTATGTGTAGTTTCATGTAGCTGTTCTATGATTGTATATGTCATTTAATAGAAAATAAAGCTTAAAACCCGCTTTACTGTGGCTGTGCTTTACTGCAACTAACACAAAGCACTGTTACTTGACATCATGGTGAACAGCATCTTTTCAGAAATTCATGACGTTAGTTCACAGGAAGTAAATGTCTATTTTACTTTTTATTTAAAAATCGTTTTATTACCAACAGCTTCAATTTGTAAATGATAAAACTTTAGAAAATCATGTAAGTGTCAAAATCTAATAAACAGACATTTCTGATACTCACTCCTCAATTTACTGAAATGCTGAGACAATGCCATATAATTCTATGTGAACATGTTTTGAGCCAGAGTCAAAATTGAAGGTTAGGGCCCTTAAGGAGTGCTTCCTAGAAAGAAATAAATCGCTCTAAAACATTTATTCTTACCACAGTTTACAAAATGACAACAGAAATGGTATACTGATTGAAAATTTTCCTTTAGGACTTTTGGGTGTGTGACGTGAAATGAGATGTCATTTATTTGCCAGTTCAAATGCAGAGGTAAGATAGCAGGGTGATAGGGTCATCAGAGGATGGAGCACAAAATTACTAGTTCAGAGATTACATGTTACAGAGTTTTTGTTTATTCTACTTGCCAGTCTTGTTACAGCTGCATTTCAAAAATAGATTCACATGTTGCTATTTTCTATACTTGTAGCAATGTCTCATCACCAGACTTAGCCAGCAAGTAGGTGAGAATGAGAAACATTTAAAGAAATGGAATAGGTCATTGTGCTTGACAGTATTGCTGTTTAAATGAAATTCTCAGAAAAGTGCACTAAGGCAAAAACAGGTTATATTTTCTACCGTCTATTGCAGTCAGACAGTGATGGCTTAAGCTAAAACCTAGAAATGAGAAAGCCTGTGTAAGTACACACTGCCAGCTCTTCTGTGGAGCACGACTCCAAGCAAATCATGATCATTTCTGGCATGTACTTCAGCTTCAATAGCTCTTAAAAATAAGATTTCAAGTCTGTTTAAACATAATCTGAATAACGATGAGACCATCACAGAAACTAAAAATAAAAAAGGCTTGTTTGTTTATTAGTCCATACCCAAAAACAGTAGAAGGGAACCTGGGGAGTGGTCTTTAAAACACAAGGTGAAGCAAGCAGAAGATCTTAGAGTCAAAGCCGTCGATATTAAAATCCTTACTTTCAGCAAATGAGTTATTTAAGCAAGAGAAAAATGTTAACTTTAAACTGAATTTTGATAAAAGAGTCTCAAATTTTTGTTTGAAAGCTGAAAGGTTATGAGCTAAGTATGTATTCCTCAGAAACAGAAGGTCAAAACTAACTGAATAGTATACTCAAATGTGGACACAATATCTGCAAAAATAGATGCTGTAGAAGTTACAAGATACTTTGGAAAGTAAAACTGTTGAACATGGTAATGTACTAATATTTATACTGAAGGAATAACACTAGACACTTATTCATTGTTCCTTTAATATAAGAAACTACCATTTGTCAGTAATACTTTTTTTAAATAGCAGAGGATATTAAAATAGAGAAAAATATGCTCTGCATATCTATTCCGTAGATCTTTATCACAGATTGTTGATAATGGTTAAAGCGGATATAGATATAAAGGAGAAAATATTAGTCTAAAAAGGAATTGTCAAAAATCTACATTTTAAAAAAATAAAGAATTTTACCCATTGCTTTTTATCACTGAGTTCCTTGAAGCTTTTTCTTGCAAATCAGGTACTATATGTGATATATACATACATGTAGAATCACAGAACAGCATAGGCTGGAAAGGACCCTAAAGGCTTAAAGTTAGTTCCACAGGCACGGATGTCACCCACTAACTCACCCAGGGTCCCATCCAACCAGGCCTAGAATGCTGCCAGGGATGGGGCATTCACTTCTCTGGGCAACTTCTCCAGTGCCTCATCACCTCCTGAGTAAAGAATTTCTTCCTAATATCTAATCCAAATTTCTCCTCCTTTAGTCTAAAAACCCTTTCCCTTGTCCTACCACTATCTGCATGTGTTAAAAGTTACTCTTCTCTTTTTTTATAAAAAAGTGCCCTTTAAGGACTGAAATGTGGCAGTGAGGTTCCCCAGAGTCTTCTCCTCTCCATGCTGCATAACTCCAGCTCCCTTGGCCTGTCTTAATAGAAAGAAATGCTCCATCCCCCTGGTCATTTTTGTGGCCCACAATTTTATAAGATAAGAAAAAAATGGTTAAAAGTATTTTCTCTTCCCTATTGGATTTGGGCTTTCATAAAAGGAACAGTGGAATTACTGAGGACATAAGTACTTTAATAGTAGTGGAACAGTAGTACTTGTTAAATAAGTAGTTAAAGGTCATAGAACTATGAGGGCTGATGGGAATCTATAAAGTTGTTCAATAGGCTAAACAAAAAAGTGCAACACTTGTATGCCATCAAAACTTTATAGAGGATTTTAAATTAATAAAAAGCACTTTCATTAAACATGAAATGTTCACTTTAATTACTATAAATGCTGTATTTGAGCAATAACTTTGTCACAGTTTGAATCTATGGTGTCCCTTTGAAAGGATCCCAATGCATATAATTAGTCTACTTTTCAGCCTAGTTTTTAAAACATTTTTTCAGAAAACAAAACAAAAGAAGAAATATCCAAATAAGCTGTACAAAAATGTAACATAAAAAAGCAGATGCCTATTTGTACCATAATTAGTTTGAATCTCACTTTTAATGCGTACACTGAGCCACATCACATAATCTGCTGAATTGGTTATAAAATGACCCTCAATGTACTTTTCCATTTCAGAAGGCTATTTCCAAAGTCATAGTGAAAAGAGATGGGTTGCATTTACATATGATAAAATAAGGCATGGGCAGGGTGCATGCTGGGTCTAGAATCACATAATGCATAAGAATGAGCTCGGATAATACAAACATTAAAATGTTCTTCGTGTTCTCCTTTGTGTGCTTTGACTACAGTCAACCAGATATTTAGGCATCGAAATCTCATTATGAGATGAGAATTCAGAGTTACAGCCATCATTTTCTTTAAACAAATCAGTAAAATATGACTAGGCTTGATGGCTGAGAGAAACTTTTTTGGAGTTACATATGAATTTTATGAGACATACTGCCACTCCAGGAAGGACAGTGTTAGAGTCAGGTAGCAACAAGGTAAGTGTGTAGCAGCGAATCATCTATTACAGCATCCAACTCAACAAGTTATATACTTGACTATCATGTTAGAGAAAAAAAGATAAAGCTTTACACTGTTGAATGTATTCCTTCAAACATTCCTTCAAAGTGTATCTATCACTCTTACGAATCAAAATTCATGGAGTAAAATCCCTAATGAAATGCACTTTGGGTATACATTTTGTTTTTGCTGATGTTTCCTGACTGCCTCTTATACCTAAGGAAGATTATCCAGTATCTTTGGATTTTGCTTTTCCTGTGAGTTCTAACACATTTTGCAAACTAAAGTGACAGCTGCATTAAACTGAGAAGGAACAGCACATTTCAAATAAATATTTTATTTAAAACAATGTCTGAATTAAAAATTAAAACCCACTGTTAATGGGGTCGTATTTGTAGCAGGATTATTTTCAAGACAGAAGAGCTGATATTTAATTTTTGTTTTCCTTTAATACTGACTGCACAGGTCTTCATGGTACTGGTGCATTTTCCTAATGTGGCAGTGATGAGGCAGTGCCCCCAGTCTAGAATAGGTTTCTCCCAGTCTTTACTAAAACAGGGAGATGGTAGAACTACTAAACAGTCATTTGGTTTGAATGACTAAAAGCTTGAAGCTAAAAAAGATGTGACCAAAAGAAAGAACCAGAACTAAAAAGGGAAGTTGTGTCTGTAGCTATATTTCCTTTTCTGTTAAATGGGGTTTGTTAAAGATGGTACAGCAGAGTTTTTCTATTAAATATCACTATTTGTATAAACAATAGATGTATGTGGGCACAACCCTGCTTTCATACTTAACTTGTGCATGGGAAAATCTCCCCTAGAAGCTAATATGTTACAGGATGGACAGTAATCTCTTTTGATCAGGAGCTTCTCTCCAAATAAAGAGTCTTTTTCTTAAGATATTTAAAGGGACTGATTTGAAACATATTGCAACCCACCTAACAGAAAGATCAGAACTGCCTGATAAATAAGATAATAACAAGCACAGTGACCAGAGAGCCCTGAATTTCAAGCAATATATTTTTCCCAGCAATTATTTTAAGAAATCTCTTTTTCACTTTATTACCTACAGGCAAACACTGACAACCAATCATGGTACGCTGCAGGTTTGACTAGCCAAACAAAGATGGTAACCTTCAGGTTTGACTGAAAATAACTCACACAAATAGTACATTTTTTTGCACACTCCCTTATCCCTGCTTAGGCTGCAAAGCCAAATTTTTATCCATATACACCTAATAATTAAGCAAAGGCTTCTGTGGTTGTATAAATCTCTTCTTTTCCAGTTTGGCTACCATTTCAGTAAACTACAGGAAGCTGTATAGACAATTGTGCATATATATATGTGTGTAAGAAAGTTCTGTCTTTAAATTATGGTGAGCCCTTTTATGCACACTGATATTCATTTAGCACACTGCAGGTGTGTTGTTAGAAGAAAGCACGCAGGGAGAAATATACATCTGCGGTGAAAAATATTTTCTGTCACTTTCAGTAATAAAAATAACTAAAGTTTTACTTTCTTCTCAAATTTTCACTTTAAATTACCACATAAGGTAGATTACACATCAATATTCTACATTCTACTTTTATACTGAGAAAGAATAGGGACAACTGTTTACCTAATGTTATTTGATATTGAAACCCAGAAGTTTCTTTCAATATTGCTACATTCAATTGATATCAGTTGTACTGCTTGCGTTATTGCAAAGATTTTTGCCGTATGTCTTTGTGAAGGAAAGAAGAATTCATCAGTATTTGAAGGGCTACAAGAAAGCTGGAGAGAGACTTTTTACAAGGGCATGTAGTGATAAGAAAATGGAGAAGGGCTTTAAACCGAAAGAGGGCAGGTTTTTAACAGGTATTAGGAAGAAATTCCTTACTGTGTGGGTGGTAAGGCACTGGCAGAGGTTGCCCAGAGGAGCTGTGGATGCCCCAGACCTGGAAGTGCTCAAGGCCAGGTTGTGGTATTGAACTCTGAGCAAGCTGGTCCAGTGGTGACATCCTGCCCATGGCAAGGGGGTTGGAATTAGGTAATGCTTAAGATACCTTCCAAACCAATCTAATCACTACTCTATGTTTTGAGGACATAAAACAGGCTCTTCTCCCATCAATTCTATGTGAATAATTTTTGAAATGTTTTCTGAGATATGTTAATTAGGAGGATTAATATACTGAACAAGTATAAAATTAATTATCAAGAACTTTGAGTTCTTGAGAATGTATGAGTAAAATTAATTTAAAAAAATAGGGAAAATGCTAAAAAAAATAAAACCCCAGCAGACCATGATAGAGAATATGATAAGAAGAGAAGAGATAGCTGGATACTCTGATAAAAATTGTGTAGCTAGTACATAGAAAAGTGGATGGGGTGACCAATTTAATATTTTTTTAACAAATATAATGTAGTGATGGGGAGAATAACAGGACTAGCAGTGTTCAGTGCTATGCCCTCTGTATACTGGGCACAGTGAAGCGAGATGGGGTTAGATAGCTTGTGCTGTCCTATGTGTTGACAGCCGAAAACAATCCCCTTTTGGCTGTTCTGCTGCTTCAGCCATGCTGTGTGTGCAGTTGGTCATATGCTGTTTTAGCAATCCAGGATTAATATTTGCTTGGGATGCATTCAGTTTTATTCCTCTGCAATACAGGACACAGAACTTTTTAAGTTCTTTGTTACTTTATGGTGTTAACAAAGCTATTTTGGTATCAGCCCTCTCACTGTGCTCTACCTCTCCACCTTTTAACTCCTAATATACTCTATATTTCATTGAAGCTGATGTATTTCTGATGTAGCATATACCGATTTCTAAAAAAATTCCTTTACCTCAATAGAATTTCAGTTTGATCTAATCACTAATATTAGGCACAGTAACTTCTTTGGAGAAAAGTACCTTTTTTTTTAATTAAAAAATGTTGCTTGTTAAAGGTGAAATTTGGGGGTTTTGTCTATTGTTCTCAGAGCTGTTGCAGAACATCCAGACTTCAAAAAAAAATCTTTATGGGATCTCACTTGGTGCACTAAAATTATGTTTGAAGAATATTTTGGGAAAAACTGTTTCTATCTTGGACTCTTTTCAATTATTCCTACTGAGATTCATATACTACTGAGGAAGGACTCTCAACTACAGAGGCACTGCCTGTCCTTAGCTTACCTCAGAAGTACAATTGTGATTTTACAATATCTATTTTCTCCTGACATTTTCAAGAGAGATTTCTTATTTTTAATGGTTTGTATGTTTGACAAGAAATGAAAAGTGTCTTTATTAGTGACATATAAGAACTAAATTTAAATGGCACCTGCATGTGTCACTTTGAGGACAAAAAGTTTTCATGCATACATTCATCTGAACTTCATGTGAAATAGCACTTAACAAACAAAAGGAAAAAAAAAGTAAAAGTCTTGGAAAGCACTAATATCCATTAACAAACTGGGTGAAAAACCTGATGTATTTCCTGTTTAGTTAAATCTCTATAACAGATTTACTTGGTTATATTTATACTTACAACAAATGGAAAATAAGAATTATCAAACTGAAAATGGGTTTTCAGGACATAAAAATAATTTTCAGAATGATTTGTTGTTATTTAATATTAGACCAAGCAAATACTACTGAAGGGGATATAAGGATCTGGCAGAGAAGAAACTGGGAGCTACTTTTGTTTTGATCTTAAAATTATAGTTGTGTCAGAAGGAGCTTGGGAGTTTCTTTTCTTTAAATTTACTTACTTCCTAGGTACTTTTAAATACAGATAGGGAACAACTGAAGGAAAATAAATATTATGGAATGGCTAGGTGGCAATCTGGTTTTTAGATATGTTTTTATTCTGCATTTTTAAAGCCTGCTTGCGTTTAAAGATGGAGAATATGGTGTTGGAAAGAGAATAGCAAGAAGGGTATTCAGAAGTTTACTCTTCCAAAGATCCTCTTTGCTTAGATTCCATTTTTATTTCAACTCAGTCTTTGTTAAGGTACTCTTTCTAAACCTTTCTTAGTCCCTGCTCTATTTAATGGCTAGGGGCATGAAAGAGAGAATGAAGAGAGGTCTATTCTGATGACTGTAAAGATGCTTTAAAATAGATCTTTCACACAAGTCTTTCCTGATTTGGCACAGTTTGTATGTAAAGCTATTTAATATATAGAAGAACTGTTCCTCTGTAATGTTCCTTGTCTGTAAGAAGGCATCAAATCATGTGTTGCTCCAATATGTAAATCAAAGATGCTGAATTCAGTTCTAGTGGAATGAACAAAGGAGAGGGGTGTTAAAGAACCCCATCCAAACCTTTTACATTGTGATGTATAGAGTGCAAATTCTCTAAGCAGAAAAACATATATATATCTAGAACAAATCAGGTACAAAATACATATTTAAACAACTTTGAATTCTGTATAACAGCTGAGAAACTGATCTGAGGCAGAATGCAGCAGCTGTTTGTGAGCTAGTTGTTTCATTTTTCTATTTTTTAGTGTTGTTCTTAGGTTTACATTATTTAGTTTTTTTAATCTTTTACTGCCCAATTCATCTGATCAATACTAAATCTACATCTGAGATGCATACTGATTAGAAAAGTAATCAGAGTGAAGAGACATTGTAATGAATGGCCTGCTCCAGGGATTCTCAGCATTTTAAATGAAGTATTTACTTTACCTTTTCAACTATGCAGTGCTCCTACATTGGCTTTCATTTAAAACAGAAGAGTCTAGCTGAACTTTGGCTTCCTTTTATTACCACTATTATTCATTTTCTCCTAATTTGCTTTTTTGCCTGTCTTGCACGCATGAAAATATTCCTCTTTTTGCAGATCAGCTATCAATGTCTCATGGACCATAGCCTGAGAAACACAACTCTAGATGTAGTGACCAGAGACAGCATGATAGCTGATATACAAGAGGACCACAGAAGCAGTTTGGCAATCTCCATAAGTACAAGAAGTTCAGAAAGACTCCTAAAAATACAAGTATTCTAAAGTGCTAAATTTCTTTTGAGGGTAAGGGTGTATTCCTCTACTAATTTTCAGATGCTTCTCTAAAGAAGTTTCTTGCATTCTAAATATTTTATTGTCACACACCTGATAAATGATTGAATTCTAAAAATTCAGCCTGGACATAACCTGTAAATGCCAAAATGAAGAGAACAAGACAGTAAGAGTGGAGCAGAGCAATTCCTTCTTAGCTGTTTAGTAACACTTCAGTATAAAGAAGTTTCTCAAGAAGCCCAGCAATTCTGGACAATCTACAGCAAATGAAAGAGCAGATGAGAATGGGAAAGTAATCTGTTGGCCACAATACACAGGCCTTGAAGGGAGTCACTAGGAATATCATTACATTGGCAAATTTTGAGGTCTATCTCATTTATTATGGACTTTCAGGACTATAATGTGTGATTTATAAACCAGGTGCAGACACAAAAAAGACACAGAACACTACAGAGAAATCTGCAAAAAAACCCAAAACTCATTTGGTGAGGGAAAATTTTTACACTCTATGAAAGATTTTTGGTTTTTATGTTCAAAAAATATTTCATATGGATTATCATGCAAACAGCCCTTGATCAGACAAGAAAATAGTGAGTAACTTTTCATCCCTAGAAGACTTTTTTACATTTACAGGCGTCCTTATTCTAGAAGCAGAAAAGGCTTGTTCACTGACACTCTTTGAGAACACAGTGAATGAAAGCTGAACAGAAGCTGCTTTTTACACAAAGACACACTTAAATATTTCACAAAAAACCATAAAAATGTAGATTGTTTTCTTCTATTAGCCCATCTAATCCTAAATTATCCTCATGCTACACTTTTATGAAAATTACAAAACAAACTTCTCTTTTTGTACCATTTCTGGACTGATTTGTTAGCAATTAACTTGCAGTTCTGTACCTCATGGTTTTGGGGCACTGCAATGGGGTGATATGAATAATGAAACTACATTCAAAACCCTGGTGTAAACGCAATTTAAAAAAAAAATCATTAAACAGCATTAATACTCTACTGACTAGTATCTTGCATCTCTATTTTCTAGACATCAAATCTTTCTCATCTATATAATCCCAACAGTTCATAGGGATCTTAGGGTGGAAGCACAATTCAGTCAACACCAGGGAGTTAATTAGGATTAAAAAGCACACTGGAGATATAGATTCATATGAATGACAAACACAGTAAGCACAGTTCTAAAGAAACCTTAGTCAAAACCTCAATTTTCCCTCCCTTAGTCAAGTTCCTTCCTGCCCCTCATTGGTTCATGGAAGAGAAACTTTTGTTATGGATTACAGGACAGGTTTTGCAGAGCTTGTTGGAAACAAAAATCCACAGTGCGTGATATCCACAACCCACAATCTGTTGGTATCATACCACACTACTTTTCACACACATATATTAATATGTTCCACCTTTCAAATCATGGGGTAAGGGAAAGCTTTTCCCATTTTATTTATTCATTATCTAAGGGTAGTCATTAATCTTTCTTTTAAGACATTGATTCTTAAAAGGATGTTTTTTATCTCTATATGGTAGATTTAGAGCAACAGGAGTGTGAATCTGGTTAGGGATTTTTAAAAACTCTTACAAAGGTAATAAAAATAATCACTGAAATCTTCATATCCAGGGTTAAAAGAGGAGAAGGGTCATTACCCCTTCTGAAGCCAAAAATTCGGGACTAGAGAAAACAGTTTTAAAAAATTTTGGAACAGGTAAAACTGATGAGTAAAGAATATGCTGAAATTAAAAAAACAGATATCGTTCTACCTGAAGCATTATTAACTGTAAGTTCTCACTAACTAATTGCTTTTAAACACGCTGAAGGTCTTTAACAAAAAAGTTTAGCTATAGAGATCTAAGTTTTCCCAGTGTGAGTGGTAGAAACCTAGAGGAAATACTTATCCACCTAGAGAGGAAAGGTTGCCAGCACTATAGGAAAAACAAAACCTCAAAGGAAACAAATATCAAAACCAGAAGTCTTTAGAGAGCCTTTACTTTGAATATACCGAGATCATTAAGTTGTCCTGAAAATATTTGAAAAAATATCATGCAGAGATGCCTTTTTCAAGGAAAATCTTCTTAGGGAAATAAGATGACCTGATCTCCCTCTCAACAAGTTTAGCCTTGTCTGTGCTCAGCACATTAAAGCTTTTATGAACTTGTTAAGGATGCAGTGAACCATCCAGGGTTCTCATTCAGGGTGTATTTTAAAAAACTCCATCTAAAAGATTACATGTCTATCTTGTCTTTTTAAACCATTTCACTTAGATTGAGATGCTCTACCAGTAGATAAGCCCTTGAAAGCCCAGAAAAATCACCATTTTAGATCAGAATTTAATTGACAGGACTTATGGTTTCCTTGATCTCTTCTTCAGGGACAAGACTTTACTGAATCTGTCATAATGAAAGCTTTATTGTACACATTTTCTTATAATCCAGACAAACTTACAGAATAATTTTAGATTTTTTTTTTCCAATAGATGGCATAGCACACAGAGTAATGACTTCTAATATTTTACAGTGTTGATTTCAGGAATCAAAAAAACCCTTCTAAAGATTCATATTTTTCTTCATTGATTTATGCACCTGGACAACTTTACTTTTTGGGCAGCTAATACTGTTTAGGATTTACAGGAGTTCTAACTAATATTTCTGACATCTCTATATGCAAAGAAACAGAGCTTATCTGTTAATGCCTATCTTTTATGTAATGCTTGTTCTGACCTTTGATTTTACGGTGATAAACATTATGTCTGTACTGCTTGCATTGTTTTAATATTCAAGCTGTAAAGTGGGTGAAATGAAATAAGCTATTATAAGACTGAAAAATAATAGTAATAAAAAAACCCCAAACAACATTTTAAGACACACCTAATTTTTTTTATCAGTTTTTCTACATTTGTGATTTCCCTGTTCTCAAGTGACACCAAAAGCTCAATCAGCTAACAGCATGTCACAAGCTAATCTCCCACTGAAATGGCAAACCTGAATGTCCAAACTGGACAAACACTGAAATACTGAATTGTGTACAGCAGTGATGGGCTTTAAAGAGAAAGGTAAAAAGAAAATTTTTCTAGTCCTACTTTTTAATAAGGCTGACAAATGCATTGCAATCCTATACTTCAGAGCATCACTACGTGGAGCATCACAGCAAGAGCAGGAGCTGAATTCAGATCTGCCTTTCACCAAGATGTGGGCATTTAGTGATGGTTAAAGAGCAAATATTATTTAGTTGTGCTTAACATCAGAAAGAGGTGACGGAGGTAATCCTACAGAAGGCAGAAAACACATCTCACAAATGACCACTGCTGACTATTCCTTAGCACCCTCAGTTTTTCTGTCCTCCCACATCCCTCAGTGATCATACATTTCCTGCCTTTACCCAAAAAGCCTTAACTCGGTTGTGTATTTTCACAAATACACAAATCTTTGATCACATGCCTTCATTTTGATTGAGATAGAAAATAAATTAAAATAAAAATATGCTCTTTACCTCTTGAAAATGTCTTTCTTACATCAGCTAATCAAAATAAGTGATCATTTTATTTCCATAGTATTTTCTGTAAATGTCTGAATATTAGCCCTGGTGTCTTGGCTGAGTGTCAAGTGTTTATGTATATGCCACATACCTAAGTATCCTTGATAGTTGCAATAACATGCACTTTTATCTCCAAATTTTCCTCTCCTTAAGTAGTACTGTTCAAAGGCTGTCAATTTACATGGAAAAGGTAGAGTTGCACTTCATGAATGGAAGAAGACGTCCTTTTCAGATAGTAAGGGCTGATGTGAAACTTGGAGATTTTTGTATCTATACTTTCTGAAAGTCAATCAGTTAACAATCATTTTAAAGTCAAAGATGTCATTTTTTAATCCATTCATTAAAAAGATGAGTTAAGTGAGTTATTTAGCAGACCAAGAAATTTCTATGAAAAAAAATCTTTTATAAGGTGTTTACACTCCTTTGCAACAAATATATGCAATAAGCTTACTCGAAAAACATTAAGTTTTTAAACCTTTTTTTTTCCATATAAAACATTGCAGAGCTATGTATTGGAAATGCAGGTTTAAATCAAATTCAGAATAGGAGATGAAATTTGAAATGTGAGTGCAAATCAGTATTTTGGTTTGGAGACGAAATGTGCTTTTGAAGGGAATCTCCAATCAACTCCATTTTATAGGATCATAGAATGGGTTGTGTTAGAAGGGACCTTAAAAATCATCTGTTTCTAATCCGCTGTCCTGGGCAGAGATGCCACTCATTAGATCAGATTATTCAGGGCCTCATAGAGCCTGGCCTTGAACAGTTCCATCCACAATCTCTCTGGGCAACATTTACCATGCTCCAAATCACATCGTGTAGGAATCGTGGAGTGCTTGAACAGAATTTCATTCAGGAAAAAAAGTGAGCTGAAAAATGCTCTCCCAGGGCATATGAATGAATGGGGTTCCAACTGCTAACAAGCATTCAGGGTCATTTTATGTTCTTCTCACAGCAACATGAATACCACGTTTTGTAGTATCTGAGGAACACACATGATGCTGTAGTTGTAGTTTAATAAAAACAGAGATTAATGTATATTGTATCCTAGTAATTGCAAGACACTCCAGATACCACTGCAAAGCCTTTGCTCCTACTGCAAACTTTTGCAGTTCTCTCTCATACCTATGGACCATTTACTACTTGAAAAGACTCTTGAAAATCAGTATTCATCTCAGAATTTCTGAAATTCAAGTGTCCAGAAGCAATATCATCACATTGTCCTGGCTGGGTTTGAGGTACTATGAATATCTGTGAAGTTTCTGCATTCTTTCCAGGATGCTTCTACCTGTACACTTAATATTTCCCCTCCTCTTGTGTGCCACTGCACAGTTGTCTGGACAAAAATATCAGATGAATATTAGGAAGAAATGCTCAACCCTAGATGATGTCTAATACTTTCTGAACAATCTAGATAGACAACAGAATTTCAGCCACATCAAAATTTTTGATGGACTAGTCACAATCCAGAGGTGGTACAAATATTTCAGTCAGGTGAGGAGAGATGTTGAGCTACAAGATACTTTAGTGATGAAAGATGACAGATACACAGCATGACAGAGGAGGAATGACTGAAATAGCTGTTACCTTACTGCAGAAAAGACACAGGAAACTCCTGTGTGCAAAGGAGACACAGGCACCTACTTTGGCACCGTTTGCACTGTCTATACTAACACAGCTTCACTGGGAACATGCATGAATTTGCAGTCTCAGAAAATACTTGGGAGTTTATTGGGAGTGGAGCACAAAGTTGTTCTGCCTGGGTTTCTTATACCAGGTTAAAGTTTAACCCTGTTCTGCTTTCAGATGGAATAGAGTTAATTTTCTTCCTACTAGCTGGTACCGTGCCATGTTTTGGATTTAATAATGGATTTAATGACAATAATGTTGATAACACACTGATATTTTAGGTGTTGCTAAGTTGTGCTTACTCCAAATCAAGGATGTTTCAGTTTTCAGTGTTCTGCCAGTGAGGAGGTACACAAGAAACTCGGCAGGAACATGGCCAGGAGAGCTGTCCCAAACTAGCCAGGGGGATATCCCACAGCACAGAATGTCATGCTCAGTATATAAACTGGAGGTAGCGTTTTCCCTGGGTTTAATGTCTGTCTCTTTATCTCTCCTTTCCATCATTCTTCTTCTTCTTATTATCATCATCATGATAATCATTATTAGCATAATCTTTATTATCTGTGTTAATATCTTTATTATTTTTATTTCAACTATTAAACTGTTCTTACTTCAATCCACATATTTTACCTTTCTCAGGCAAGAATGAGGATGGCAGAGAAAGTAAGGCAATGAATATGTGGTACTTAACCGTTGCCTGAGGTTAAGTCACAACAAATCTGCACATATGGGCACTGAAAGAATGAATTGTGTATTTTTACTGACTGAAATGACCAACTATAGGTAAAGAGATACTCTATGAAATGTTTTATGAAATGTAGTACCTGTAATTAAAGATTAATCCTTGACTTGAAAACAAGGAGATTTACAATCAGAGGAAAGCAATTTGGCATTCAAAAGTACTTTCTGCTTAAAACAGATACACTGTAAAAGAGAAATTTGAAAGAGAAGTCAATGGCTTTGTAGACATCTATCATGAAAATAACTTTAAAGAGCAAACTGAAAAAGATGCATTCTCTTGCCTGAAGGCAAGATTAATTATGCCTGTGTAATTTCTGCTTAATAATTGTCTGAACTCTTCTTAAAAGTCTTCAACAATTGAGACTCCATAAATGGTGGTTTCACAGTCTCACCAGAAAAATTCTCTTCAGTATCTTAGTGGTTTCATTTATGGGAATTATTTAAGTTTTCTCTTTAAAACAGATCTCGTTCATTATCATTTAAGCCACATCCCTCTCACCCTTTCCTCCATCAGATGTGCTTTATATCTTTGAAAAAATATTTTCTCTTTCAGTCTTTCCTTGGAGGCCATATTGCCTAGTCCCATAATTACTTACATTATTTCTAATGCCATTTTTATAATCTTTACAATCAATCCAGAAACTTCTAAATTTCAGAACCACGAAAAAGTATTTCAATTTAGGGACTCACTAGTATGCTGTATAGAGAAGTTGCCTCCTTTATGTGGCCATTTCCCTACTCATTACTGAAAATTTAAAGCTTATAAATGAAGTGAAAACGAAACAACATGTTTATCTGGACCAATAATGGGAAGCATGGGAATAGGTTAAGCAGTACTGGTTATCTTCTGCTAAAACAATGAGAAACTTTTGCTTTTGCTCCATTTGAGGAGTATGGCTAAATATTTTGTATTTTATTTGACATACTAGTTTTGGATTCCATGTGGTGACACAGGTTTACATTCCTGCTTATCTTGCCCTAGGAACCCAAAGTCTCTTACTACTTTGTTCATGAATGCACAGTGCTTGTCCCCTCCCAGATGCTGTCAGCACCCAAGCATATAATCAAGTCTTACTTTGTGTGTGCAAATCAAAGTCTGTATTGTTGGGGGTAAAATTTGCTGCTTATTACCTTATCCATTATTCCACATAAAATGACCTCTTATTTTGTATGTAGCTATACATCACACTCCTTTCTTATTTCACACAGAGTGATTAGCATCAAAATTTTAACCCAAGCTACAATAGTAACTTTGCTATATCTTTCCTTTTTCATATTAAACACAGGAAATGTAGATTCTTACAGTAAAACAAATGCTATTTAATCTTAGGATTCCATGAACAAGGTAGATTTAGGACAAGATCGTTCATACTGATATAGGGAAGTACAGAGGACACTAGCTGACAATATAGAGAGAGAAAAGAAGCAAAAGCCTTGGAAGCAGAAAAGTCCGAATTTTGAAAGAAAGTAGTATTGTGTTTGCAGCATGAAAACAAAGTGGAAGGTTTAAGAGCAGGTGAGAACTGCCAAAAATGCTTTAGATGATTTCCATGGAAATGGGAGAGGCTAAGACAAAAAGCTGCTCTACAAACACCGAAGTCCAGGAACTGACCTGCATCCTGGAGACATAATGAAGAGGATGGATAAAAGGACTGAAACCACATGACTCTTCAGACACTCTTGCACAGAAATAAAGGGAATAAATTCCCATTATTTTCTTGAGACAATGCCAGTATATGGGGTTTGCCTGGAAGAAACCGTAATACTACCAATCTGAAATAAAGGCCAAAGGATCACTTAGGAAATCTTACCAATTCTGTTGAGCATTAGGCATCGCTTCGTTATAACATTGCACCATTGCTTTAACTCTCCTCTTTCATGTATAATTGTATTTAAAACCTTGAAGTTCCTGAAGGCTCCGAGTTATAATATTTTTAGACAAGATGCCAATGCTGTGAGAATACACTGTGTAAAATAATTGTCCATCATTCTTCTTTCAAGAAGAATAAATTCTGAAATTACAGCAATGTTCTATAGCTATTTTTTCAGGTTATTACTGAAGACTTCTGACATTGCCTTGGCAGAGACACAGGTGACTCCCAATCCAAGCTGGACACGTGTGCAACAGGAATCACTGAAATGAATGAAAGCTTTGCCTATTGAAACTTGCCTGGCTCTGCTTTCTCTAGAATACGCCACTGCCACTTCTCTTATGTAGCTTTGGTGATGTTTTCTACTCCTGATAATAGACAGCAAAGTTAAGAATCCAAGTAATTTATTCTGGGCAGAAAATAACTATTGAATTGGTTCCAGTAATCTCATTATATTTTCCACTATGCATCTGCTACAAAGACAAAAATCTTGTGGCAAACACAGAGACAGATTTTCACTTAGCAAGAATGCTGCTTAGTGACAGTTTTGAATACTTCGGTTTTAACTTGCTTGCACTTTTTTCTATTTCTGAGCTAAAAGATAAAATTTCAAATCTTAATGCCAATTAATTTAATTTTTTAAGTTAATTATTGTTTAACAAATAAAACTTATTTTTTAAAAGCATGCAATATTCATCTGAGTTATTTCAGGAAATGAGAGAATTATACTGCCCATCTGACTTGGTGTTCCCTTTATTTTTTTACATATTTGCTGATTGTTGGAAATATTTAATACAACTGTATTAATAACTCTCCACTGTAGTAAATAGATTAGTTTTGTATTTTTGAATATGTTCCTGACTTTGGTGTCAAAAATTCCGTTGGTCAAAATTAGCCAATCTAATTGATGCTCACCTTAGTCTTATTTTGCTGACTTAGTATTTTACATCAGACACATGGAAGTTTCTGATCTAGAAATTTAGTAATTAACTTCTCCAGATAAGTCCATTATGACAGACTATTCAAACTATACTGCAATTGCTCCAATTCAGTAGTGTGATTATAAATATTCCTTATGAACACCAGAAATATTACTATTCCATGTGTCTGATGTTTGGGATTTCAATTTTTCAAATAATTTAGTCAATCTCAGCCAAGGCCAAGAATAATTCTTCAAAATTTGCATGAAACAGAATTTCTCAGAAGCAATGGCCTTTAAAAAAATATTCGGCCTAAAACTTTTGGCTGTTCTGCATTCTGTCATACAGAGATGAGAGGCAACTAATACTCCTTTTCTGTAAAATCACGTCTAAAAATGTACAGCACTGTTGAGAGGTAACAGGATGTAGATGTTCAGGATTCAGCTGAGCTGGTCTAGATTAAGTAACAATTTCACTGTGAAGGGGGGTGGATCAGATTAGATTGCCTTCCACCCAAATTTTCTGTGATTTTATTATCAACTGAACCACTGATGTGCCAGTTGCTTGTTTTTAATGTAGTGCCAGCCACAGAAATCCAGTCTGGTTTCCTTCCTATCATGCAGTCAGCATCCTGTTTCACTGCAGAAATTGGATAGAATGTTTGTATTTTTTCATTTGTAAGACTTCGTATTTTTAAGCCATGGATGTTCTGCTCTGTAATCTCTCCATAGGGTGATCGCAGATTCTGAACCTTTCACATGAATAAAAATTCCCCCAGTTTTTATGCCCGAAAAGCCCTTCCTGGATAACTTATAACCACATATTACAGTAACTCCTTGATTTTAGCTAAATCACTTTGCTATCACTAATGTTTGTTATGCAGTCAATGAATAATAGCACTATCAGGAATTATGATCAAAAGCCTCAGCTTGTCATAGAAAAGCAAGGTTTGCATTGCCATGGACTCTTATATTTTCATAAATTGTATGTATTTTAATTTATTTTTACCAGAAAGTCTCAGTTTCTACCAGAGTAAGAAAGAGAACACAACAGAAAACTAGGTGAATCATATTTTCCACGACTCTTTTCTTGTGAAAGGGTCCCATTTACTATTCCATTATGCACTAAACAATCTTGACTTTTGATATTTCCTTATTTTCCTAAATTCTTCCAGGAGAGATATCTCTGCATTTGTTATACCAAACATAGTTGATAAAATGATCTTTTTTTCTAGAAACATTCAAATTTTGGCTATGCAGCAAGGAGTACAAAGACTGTTTGGATGTTTTCCAGTTTGTTTTTATCAGTTTTTATTATGTTAAGAGTATAGAAACAGCAAGTTCATTGTTCTTCCTAACTATAAATTAAAGTAGGTTCTGTTGGTGAGGGAAATTATAGGTCATAAATGATACATTAAGACCTTTTCACTTGGCACTGAATCAGTTCATTCTAAAGAAGATGGGAAGGTCTCTAAGTGTGAAGAGTCTGGATGTCTTAGAAAGTTCTTCTTTATTTCCCTATTGAGTTCTGTCCAGTGTCTTTAGCCTCTACAAAGCAAAAAGTTACATTAACTTATGAGTGAGTACATGGAAGTGGAGCATCAGAATGCAAGAGCTCACTCATGTAGGACTGCTGGATAGCAATCAGGTTAATATTTAAGTAGCTAAGCTACCAAACACTTCTGTATACCTGAGGATTGCTAGCAATTACTAAAAATTTTACAATAAAAACAACAATAAAAAAGAGTCATGCAGACTCATTTTTTTAAGCTTCAAGAACTGCTATTTGTTTTAAGAGCTAATCACTGCAGTAGTTGATGATTTTCTGAACTAAATAGATATTTGTGCTCTCAAAAGAGGAAATTTTGAAAGGCATTTGATTAAACCAGCCAGATTTTTATTGTACATGCACAATATTGCTTGGGGAAATTGCTACAAAGAATTATTTGGGGCTGAAATAAATGGTCATCTTTAGTCTTCAAGAGACACTGTTGCTCTTCACTACCTAGTATGGGCAGCACAAGCCTTTCAAAACAAGCAGAAAAACCTGTTCCATATGCGTTTTAACTTTAGAACTTTCCAGTCCTAAAAAAAAAAAAAAAAACCATTTCAAAACAACTAATCTATATTATTTTGCATCAGATGGCTCAAGGCTTGTGAGTGACAAGTGCTGTAATAACAAGGAGTAAATCTTTTGACTCCCAGGGATGCTCCTGCTATCACCGAGAACCGTCATGGAGCTGCTCTTGGTGGAGCCTCACAGGGCAGTGACTCCTTGTCCCAGCAGCTGCATTTCTGCAGCAATAGATTGAGGTCTGTGTAGGAGCAGGTCAAGATGCATTTATTGTACTGTGACCTTCTGGATGAGCTTACCCTGATCCCTAAGCCACTTAGGTGCCTTATCTTCAAACAGAAGGTATACAGAGATAGAGATGAAAAAACAGAATTGAAAGAGCCATCTGAAGTAGCTTCTGTCAAATGTTAGCCAAAAAAAAAAATCTATAACTGCAGCTACAGATCAGTATTTGGGAATAGAAGCCAGTTTTCTGTTTTAAAACCTACAGTGTATATGAACTATACATAGTCAAGAACTTTTTTTCTTTCTTCTTTTTTTTCTTTTTAACACAGGCTTTTGGAAGTGTCTGACCTTACTAATACAAAGGTATTGAAGGTTTCTGTGCTAGAAAACTTAGAATGTATTCAGAGCACAGCACTAGGCACACAATAACATGACACATTAACTTTTTTTCCTTTTTTCAACAGTAAACATTTGTCAGAAAGCAGTAAAAGGGTAAGAAAATATAGTCAGTTTGTTTAGGGAAAAAGAAACTAAGCTATTTCGTACTCTTCCCTCTTCCATATTGTCTACTGCAAATATATATATTTTTGTAACTCTTGTGAACTTGCTTTCTCCAAATTCTGAAATATCTGCAGGTTTGTATGCAAATGAGGCAATGACCTTTTGAGAAGCAGAAATGTCTGCATAAAAAATCCTGTTTGTTCTTGTCTTTATTTAAAGTATAAAAGTCATCGAGATATGAAATAAATCTGTTCTTCATGTAAGAATAAAATATGCTTTATTAAAAGAATGGAATTTAGAAATAAAAAGGAGCATCATGACGATTTAAAGCTTAAAAGAAGAAAAAATGAAACAGTTCTGGAAGTAATATATACTGTTAGAGTATATATAAAAGGGGAGTGTTAGCATTTATATTGTTTGATAAATAAAATAACAAAATGCAGTGGAGATTTTATATTATTTAAGTCCTCCTTGTGTTTGGAGCTTTAAATATAAAGACACCATTAACACTTTTTTACTCCTTTCCATTCTGGATATTATAAACTCCCAGCAGCCTATTTTACTTCAGCTGTCTCATTCCCAAGCTGAACAGTTTTAGCCGAAGCAATTGCCCTTTACAGAGAGGCTGACCTCATCCTTACTGATGTTTTGTCAATCTTTCCTGCTTCTCTATGAGATTTGGTGACCGATACTGCACATCATATCCAAGCTGTGGAAACACTAAGGGTTTATGGTGTTCTCATGATATTGTCTGCACTTATCATTTTTTCCTAATATTTTCCACATGTAAGCATGATTTGCTTACTGACCACTACTGATCACCAAACATTTTCTTAGCATGATATGTTACAATTCCTAGATTTCATTCTGTATTGAAAACTATCAGCTTTTTCTTTGTTTTTATTATTCCATCTCCGTAAACCATTTTGTATTAAACCTGTGAATTTCATCTACAATTTTGGACCTTAGCCACTCAGTCTTGTTTGAACCTCCTGAAGTTCTCCTAGGAACATGTATTTTAAATATAGGTTATGCTAGTATCTCCATGCAGCACATATATAGCTTTTTGAGCAGATAATTCTGCCTCTTCTACCCAGTTTTCAATCTAACTGATCATTAACTCGTACATAATTATCACTGACATTTTCCTGTCTGCAACACTGCACCATCCTGACATGAAAAATAAGCAACCTGAATAAGGCTGGGGTGTCCACTGGTGATAAAAAGTGCTATGACCAGGTGAGAGAAATCCTGGAGACTTTTTTTACAAAGTAGGAAAAGAGGAAGAAGTAGGGAAAGTTTTTTAGAAAAGAGGCCAGTTTTACTCTCCCATATGTTTTTTCTTTTCACACAGACTATTTCATACAATCATACTGGTGAAAAAAGCAGAATCTACTAACTTAAGAGAGTCTCCTAATTCCTTATTTAAATGCAGCCAACTTAGGAATAGAATAGAGTACACCAAAGAATATTAAACTGGGGAAGGAAAACATAATTTCACAACTGAAATTGGAACATAACACTGACCACAAATGCACTTTTCAAATATAAATGTCAAGGGAATGTGAAGGCAACTGCCTTATTGTTGTTTATGCTTGCTATTTCGTCTATCTTTTAAAATGCTTCCTTCACAATATATCTTTCCTGCAAGGAAGGTGTGTTAACACCTTCCTGAATGCGTAATTGAGAATCATGAATCTGCACTAGGGAAAAAAGTCTGCTGCATGTGTATTGGCTTAATGCAAATTATTACACCTGCGTTAGCTAAATGTTGAAGTTTTATTTGTGAATTCTGTTCATAATCATCATAAAGTAATAGTGCTATCAAATAGTTAAGCCTAGCTTTCAAAAGCACCATTCTAGCACACTCCCCAAATACCATCTACGTCTGTGTATTTAGATAACAAAAGCAACTATGGCAAAAAAATCCCCCTGTGGGTGTGTTTTCTGCTCTAATTTGTGTTGGGTTCCTTATTCTCCCACTTGTTAATAAATGTTGAAGTTGACAATGCAGGAACAACCTGTCAAGGCAAGGATAATGAATTTACTAAAGTCAGAGGTCTTTTTCTCTATGTGTGACAGTGTTTAAAGATATTTTACCACAGAAGAATATTTAAATGAGAAAACCATGTTTCCTATATTACAAAATTTTCTGAAACATCCTATCTGAATGAAATGAAGCTATACTCATTAGTCATATTAGGAGACACTAGCTGATTTCTGAGGCAGCTCAAAGAAGCTCCTTCTGAACAAACTTCAGCTTGAGATAAAGTTCTATACTCCTAATACTTTTAAGACAGCTACCTGAAAGCAAAATCCATGTTTCATCCACGGTATTTGAAAATTAGGCTTCATATACTTCAGATACTATGTTACTAGGAAAAAAAAAACAAAGAAAATGCATGTAGCAAACTGCAACTACACTCATATTTTATATCTTTGAACTAAGAGTCTATGGAGTTAGGGAAGTTATCCTTTTTTTATACAAAATGGTTGTTGAATTAACTGAAACAGGCAATGTTAATCAGGGCTGAGGTAGGATGCTGGTGCGATTCCTTCTGGCTCTGTGCACAGTGAAATCCACAACAGTTTATAAAACGTGAGAAAAGGCAGGAGAATTTCAGGGCAGCATAACTGTGATGGGCACGGTGTCAGCTATATAGAGAAAACTACTTCCATGTTTGCTGTCCTCATATACACTCCAAGGAAATAAAATTGCTTTCATGTTGGAGATTTGAGGATGGGTCTTCACTGCTGACAGTCCAGAACAAGGCCTGAAACAAGTATTTGCACAAAGAAGCCTCTTAACAACCTGAAAAGGCCAAGATAGCGCTGTTCAGCGATCAGCAGTGAAACCCATTTGACGCCCTATATATTTTAGTGCAATTACAAACTGCAGTGGAATAGAAGATGAGGAACAAAATGCACGAATATAAAAAGCGCCTACATGTTTTGGACATCTGGAGAATGAAGCATATATCCTTCAGCACGAGATAAAACTATCTGATGCAATTATAATTTCAGCATTATTGTACTGTGGCAAACTTGACGACTGGAAGTCAACGATAACAAGAAGCCTAATGAACCATCTGCAAAATAGTCTCGGAATTACTGACGTTATCACAGAAGTAGTGACAAAATGTGAAAGAACACTGGAAAAATACATGCTGCTTCCAAACTTAGGAGATGGTAACTTAAAATGAGCCTGCATAGCCTTATGCTATTATGTGAATCAATGTTCCAAGGAGTAAGGGAGAGGGCAGCTGGAAAACAGAAGGAAAAGACTGAGACAGCCTTACATTGTGTTCCAGCACAGCTATGTGGACTGGCTGGTAGAACTTGCTTCTACTCACACGGAAAGGGCAACAGAATGCATAAGACAAGCCAGTATTCTGTAATATATGGGATAATTAATGACCAAGATATTGCATATGTTGCTACAGTCATCTCAATTTCATTTCATAGGTATGCATAAACTTGGGAGGATTTAAAGCAATAGACAAAGCAAAGGGGATAAAAACAGCCAGCCTCCTTCAGAGAAGGGCATTTTCAAAATTCTATCTCTTCAAAATAGTAGTTGTTACAATGTTGAATGAAGTTTGCAAATGATTAAAGAATTACATAATTGCATGTGCAATATGCAGGAGTGCAATGATCTCAATGGAAAACTTACCTTGTCTGTGAAAGAGTTCATTTTACAGATCTGGCATCAGAAGTGAATATTCAGAATCTTGTTCAAAATCGTTAATTAGAATCATAATCAACCTTTCTGACATAGGCACAGTCGTGAATTTGTGCTAAGCACATATGCACCATTTGGTTGTATTGCAAGATAATGAGAAACACCTATGCTTAATTTATGCTTTAATAGCATATAATATGACTTACTCTGCCAGTCACTCTAGTTCCCACATGTAGGACCTTTGAATGCACGTAGATTTTTCAGGTAAATTTAAATTTAAGTTAAGTATCTTTGTTCTTTGTTTTAAATTAAATAAGCTCCTGTTTCCCCTTTTTTGTGTTTAGATTATGACACATCCTTGCTGAGAGAAAGGGGATATCATATATTGTATCAATACAGAAGGAAGTTCCAAAGTTGATAGCACTTTAATATGCAGCTTGAAAACTGTTCTTGTTTCTGAGATAGATTTATACTATTAACAGATATGGAGGAGCTGTTTTATTATTCAAATAAAACCAAATGGCTTTTTTAGGTGAACTTTTTCACCCTCTATGTAACTATACTGTATACACTAATGCACTTTCTGGAAATGTCTCTAGCTACAAGCTTTGTATCAATAACTTGAAAAACAAAATTGTGAGCAGGTAACCTAAAATGTTAAGACTTTGTTCAAATTTGTAACACAAATTCCAAGGTTAATAAAATATTTCTGGATAAAATATATCCAACATGAGAATGGAATTAGCTGTTATCCTTAAGAGTCAATAGTATTTTAGGCCACAAAAATCCACATAATCATGGATGGCATGAACTGGTAACCAAAAGACACCAACCTGAGCTCAAACAGCTGAATTGAACACCGAACTGAAGGAAGAGGAGAAGAAAATCTTTCCTATCTGACATATTCAAAATAAAGTAATGTGTAATTACTTTACCCATAATAAATAAATTTTATTTTAAATTTTTAGAAAATAATTTTTTCCATTTTAGAAGAAGTCAGAGGTACAATTTTCTTGCACGCAAACCAGAAAAAATGACATACACAATTAGAAAAAGTCTAAATAAATGAAAATGAAAATTACTTGATCACTAGGATTTGAAGTTCAATAAAACTATCCTGTGACAACTTAAGTAATCAAGGATATTTACAAAATTTCAGAAGTACTTACAAGGATATCAAAAAAAATTAGCTGTACCTCATTGAGAGGGATGATAACTGAAATAAGAATCTTGAAAGTAAGGTTAGAGCAGAAAGCAAGTAGCAAAACAAGTGGAAATGCTTGTCTGGGTGAAAAGTCTTCATCTTCACCAGCTGGGTCATACTGTCTTTTGGTTTCAAGAGGAATCCACACCTCTTCAGGTTCTCAACCCTACACTTAATTTAAGAGTCAGTATGTCTCTGTACAGGGAAATAGCAGAGTGAAAGGCAAAAGTGGGTCCTAATGCAATAAATTATTACTACTGGTTAAACATTACCTGTTTTAACACAGAGTACTCAGCCAGATGACACAGTGATTTATCTCTCCTTTCATCTGCTTCTGCTGCAAAGAAAATTACAAGTAATTGTTATCATCCTATACTCAAATAGTGTATTTACTAGCAGTGTCTGTTTGTGTATAATTTTCTGATCCAATTATCCAGACTCAGAATAAACAGGGGAGTTTCATGCAGTCTCCCCTGTGTTATCTGTCCTCAAAAATCAAGGACACGAAGCAAAGGATTCAGCCTTTTCAAGAACAGAATAGGCTTCTCCCTGCAGCAGCTATTTTGTGAGCTGTAAAGCAGTGCAAATCTACTGGTATCTGGCAAAAATACCTATTTGTGATCGCTTGGGTTTTTTTGTTTCATATGGTTGTTTTTTTCTTGCTTGGGGCTTTCTGCTTGTTTTGGTTTTGGTGGGGGGGTTGTTTTTGTTGTTTGTTGATTGTTTTCATCATGGACCTAACATTTCTTAAAAAAAACACCACTTGCTATGAGTTATCAAACATTGCTATCTTCATTTTCTTTTTTCTCTCTTACTCCCCTTTTCCTTTAGATGTATATGAGAGCCTTTTAATGGGTCTTTAAATAAGTACCTGATGTTATACACAGATTTGCATGATCGAAAGACAATGCTGAAATTACTTAGAAAAAAGTTAATGAAGCAATCTGGCTATAAAGCATCTGGTGAAGAGGCAGCAGATAAATATATGGTATCATCAGGAAAAACAAAACATAAAAAACCCCTCACAGCTGAGTTGTGGAAGTATAGTGACAGAATAACGCATTAGTTTTATATTTTGCATTATAATGACTGAAACACAAAACACTACCTACCTGGAAGACTAAAATGATACCACCATTGTTATCTCAAGGACTCCTTAATTAGAAGTCATGGGAATCTGCATTTTTGCTGCTGTTAGAAAAATGAATTTAAAAAAGTAGGAATTTGAAAAAACTCTTATCTTGTTTTCTATGACTATGGAAGAACCAAATGCAATTAGATACACAGGTATAGGGAAAAAGGAGAAAGAATTCAAAGCTCTCAACCCAGTTCTCTACCACTAGAGGCAACTGATAGATGGCTGGAAATTTTCTTTTACTTTCAAGCTTTTGATTATTCCTAGGCATTTTTTATTCCATTTCTACTTTCATTTATAGCTTTGAACTTTGTGATGGAATCTTATATCCATCCTAAATCCTGCATGCTGTGTGTGAATGGAAGAACTAAAATGGCATGGGATTGCAATTATCTTGCTGAATAAAGCACCACTACATAGAAAACATAGAAGTCGATCCCCTGATCATTCTGAGCCTTACTGAAGAGAGATTCTGCCATCTCTCTTTGCTAAACCCTGTCTAGCCTTAAGGAAAGTTCATGTCTAGAATCGTAGAATATCGTGAGGTGGAAAGTACCCACAAGGACCATGAAGTCCAACTCTCACTCAGGATACCACAAGAGTCACACCCTGTGCCTGAAAGCATTTTCCAAACACTTCTTGAACTCTGCCAGGCTGGTGCTCTGACCACTTCCCTAGGGAGCCTTTTCCAGTGCCCAGCCACCTCTGGATGAAAAACCTTTTCCTAACATCCGACTTAAATCTCCTCTGACACAACTTCAGGCCATTCCCTCAGGTCCTATCACTGCTCACCAGAGAGAAGAGATCAGTGTCTGCCCCTCCTCTTTCCCTCAAGAGGAAGCTGTAACTGCAGTGAGGTTTCCCCTCAGTCTCCCCTTCTCCAGGCTGAACAGACCAAGTTACCTCAGCCACTCGTCATACAGCTTCCCCTCCAGGCCCTTCACCATCGTTGTAGTCCTCCTCTGGATGTTGAAGTCCAAAGGATGTTATATCCCTCTTATACTGTGGTGCACCCAGGACATGAGGTAAGGCCACTCCAGCACAGAGTAGAGAGGGACCATCACTGTCTACCTGTCAGAAATCTCTTTCCACAACCTGAGCCATTCAACAAATATGATTTTTTTTGTGGCAAAGGGCTTCAGACAGTCAAAGGTCAATGTTGATCTAAAGATTTTATGGACAGTGAGGTGGTAGGAGTTTATGGTGCAGCACTGTAAATCCTGCACAAACAAATGTAAAGAACAACATATAAAGAACTATTTCCATATTTTTCCCTTTTTCAAACATTTGATAGCCAAAATTCCATTAAAAATAGGTGTTTCATGAAAAAAACACATGCTGTTCTCTGAACTGAGTTATGCTGCAGTTTATGCTAGAACTTCTTATCTGCAAGGATTTATCTAACATAGAAGAAAATAAATATTACAGTCACTGAGCAATACTGAACCAATTATGATGTAATAAACTACAAAGTACGTACATGTGTAAATACAATACCTTTTTTTAATGGTCATGAATGTTTTGTAAAGTTATTGAATATGCCAAAAATTGCATAATGCACCTGAAAAATCTATTTACTGCCAAAAATTGCTCATACATCATCTACTGATTTCTCACAATTATTCATCAGTTGAATGAACTTTAAAGATTAATCAGTAATTTTACATGAACAGTTAGTGCAATCCAAGTTCTGCTGAGAGAAATGGGGGATAATATTAAGCCCTGAGGTTTTCATTACACAATTATTGTAGTTTGGCTGCACTTATAATTTTACCCCACAAGGATAAATGGTCAAGAGTCATAATATGTAAATCACCATTCAAAGAATTGATGAAATTTAAAAGTATAGATCTTTAAATTATATATATTAAGAACTACCCAACAATAGAATTTCATTTATAGACAACATTGAATATATTTACACAATGAGGCAACATGACAGCTTGATGCCAAATTCCTAAATAGGACAGATGAATTGCGAAATATATCACACATTAATATAAAAGTATTTCATTGTCTATTGAAATTATACAATCAGATTTTAAGACGTATTTGTAGCTGTCTGTAATGCCTCTTGTTAAATGGAAGAAATTTATCCTTAGCAGTATTTCCCCTTTTTGCAACCCACAATACTGGGTGCCGCTGTTCTTCTTCCATTTTCCATTCCCTAACTAGCTTTTTCCTCATCTTGTTTTTGTGCTAAATATTTTTCTTTCTTAACCTTGCACTTATTCTTATTAAATTCCATTCTGCTTTTTCCAGTCATTTTCCCAATTCCATTAGCGTACTTTTGATTCTAATCCTGTGAAAGAGTCTTAGAGCTCTTAATAGTTTAATACCATTCCCATCTCTACCAAATGGAGGTCATCCTTTCTCTCTATTCCATCATACAGACCATCAGTGAAATTACTGAAGAGAACTCAATTCACAGACATCTGCAAAACTTAACTGAGACATCCTTCTCTTTTGATAGCTTCTCTCCACTCCTGTGTTATGACAAGCTTTTCAAGAGCTACAATGACAAAGAGCTGTTAAATAATTGTATCACTGTGTCGACACTATGCCTAAGATTTATAGATGACATCTTTATTATCTCGATTGGAAATCTGGACTCTCTTATTGATTTTTACCACAAATTCAATAATAACCATTCTCCATCAAACTGTCACTGCAACACTCATGTACCAGCACCATTTCCCTACAGCAACATCAGCAGTGTAACCTCCAAACATGATAAATGGAAAACTAAAGGCCAGCACATATACAGGCTCCTCAGAAGCCTTTATATACAGCAGATCACTCACAGTGCTCACCTTAGCAATAAAGAAGATTTTTGTATGTCAGAATTGCTCATGTAGAAAAGAATTTCAGAAAAGGTGTGAAACAGCATTTGAAGAAATGTTGAAGTAGATGACACCTCCACCCATCACCAAATGTACATCTTCTATTGTCACACCCCATCCTCTCCCAGAAGCTATACAAAGTGTATTTAAATAGCTACGAGTTGTAATACAAGAAACTTCTTGCTCTTCAAACAGCCCTGTAGCCTCACTAAATTGCTTCTGAAAGGAAACTCCTTGTCCTCTCAAGCACACTAAATGAATATAGGCTTCCTTGAATAAAAAACGGAGAATGTACCTACCACTCCAGTACTACAATAAATATTCTCAACTGCAGAACAATTAGCACCCTACAAATCTTTACAGCTGCATACTTCCTCCAGTGAAAAATACTCTTATGGCAAATGTAGAGGTGAAATTAAGCACCTTTTCCATACAAGAATAATAATTCACATAGAAAATATGCATGGGACCACACACTTTTAATGAAGGAACACATCCTATGAAATTCACATTCTACTATATTTTTAGTCTTGAACCAAAATAAGAACCTGTTAAACTGCTGAGAAAAGATTCTGCAAACTAAAATGACTAATTAATTTCTGAGAGGTTTTTTTCATACCTATAAAAAATTGGGAGTTTGATAAATTAGTCTTCCGGTCCTCTTCTAACCTTTCTTTGCATAGTATAAACTGTTGTCTACTTTTCCTTGCATAATTTAATTATTTCAATTACTTTTCTCCCCACTCCTTTTCTGGCCCCTACACACGAAATATCTTTTTGACTCTGAAATACAGTCAAAACTGAGCAATTTTTTAAAGTTTGTGTTTAGAAGACTATTTCTTCTGTCTCAGGCCTAAGCTATGTATGTTTGCTGAAAAGATTGTCTAATTATTCTAATTATATAAATTGGTCTTAAAAGAGATACCAACTTCATTTACAGATACAGAATCAGTTAGGTTGGAAAAGACCTCTGAGATCATTGAGTCCAACCTATGACTGAGCACCACCCCATCAACTAGGCCATGGCACTGGGTGCCACAGGTGTTTTCTAAAACACCTCCTGGAATGGCCACACCACCTACTTGGCCAGTCCATTCCAATGTTTAATCACTCTTTCTGTGAAGAAATTCCTCTGAAATAGAGAGTAGATCCAGAAGAAATGCTTTGAGACTTTCTTTATAAAGTCTGAGGTATTAAATACAGATGAAGTAAAGAGAGGTAGAGAGCATTCAGGATACGTTAGTGTTCAGGATCTCATGGGATGTTTTCCACAATTTCTTGTATGTTTTTCTGTACTAGGCACATATATCAGTGCATCTCGACAGCTAAAGGAATGATTAGGTAGTGTTTCACAATACCATTCCCTAGAGCTCTACTGTATGAGGTGAAAGTCAAATTGTACTGAAAACTGTCAAGGGCATGAGGAGAGTGACTGAACCTATTCAGCTACACTGTAGAAGGAAATGCAGCTCCTGCACTCAGAATTTGAGTGGTACATGGAAGACAAAGCAGCTTTACTGAAACAGTTACTTGAGAAGAAGAGTCATTTGAGCTAAGGACTGAAAAAGAAAAATTGCTTGATACCGATGGAGCAAGTCTGGAGATAAAGACAAATTGAGCAGAGATGACAATGAGGATCAATGACTTTGTAAATGTCTGGTTTTCACTCTGCCAGAGAGGGAGTTGACAGGCACCTCTCAGATTCTATCAGCTGGAGAGATATAGCTATTTCTGGAAATAAGCCAGAAATATGTACATTGCTCTCCCTGATATAATTCCTTGGCTTAACTACAATTTTATTCTTGAAACCAAGTATTTAATTCTCTTTTCCTTGTTCTCAAAGGAAGATGTTAGTGGCCTGTGCAAGGAAGATTACCTCAGATATGAGTGATAGCCTACACTTCCCCAATTACATTTGAAAGTACCCTTTCTGAAGCTTTAATTTAAGCTTTGTGTCTTCTGGGGCACAGGTACTGCATTTAATCCTACCCAATTCTCAAATATTCACTAGCTGCAGGTATGTAGCAGATGGATGTCAGCAATACTGTGAGTAGTCTTCTAAGTTTTGTGAGTCAGATTAAATTTGTTTCACACAAATAGACGCTCGCTTTCTTTGTATCCAGCTTTTATAAATCAGTCTTCTGGATTCCCTGTCCTGGGAATCTCTCTGACAGAGGACTGTGAATTATGGGAATTTGCTGGTGGAGCAACAAAAATGTTACTGCATCTTTGGACTGAGTTTTTAACCTTTGTTCCACAATATTCTTCCCTAGTACAACACCAGAATCTTAATGCAAAATCTGCACACATAACTTCTTATGTTTTCAGAAACTAAGCTTTTGAAATATGCTGATGCCCATTTGAATAGTGTTTGTGCCTTAGCTGAAGAGAATATAGTCTTGTTCTACCCTTAAGAAGAGATGCTGCATCTGGACTTTCACCTCTGCTGCCTTTCCAAACAATTCCACCTTCTTTCTGTTATTTTTCAAGGTTTTCTTGACAAGTGAGTACAGAAATGAAGAGATAAAGCCTGACTGACTCAATTTGTCTCAGGTGCATAGCCTACAGTGACATTGAAGAGATTAATGCACTACACCAAATCACCCCCTGGGCATCCAAATCCAACCTGGGGGCATCTTTTAAATTTCTATCTTCTTTTTTTTTTTTTCTTTAAACGAACACGACAAAATGAAAATATACAGTCAAGGATTTTCTCCCTTGCTCTTCTCAAATTGCATCCATGCTTTGATTTTCAAGGTAATAAGAGGTGCAAAAGAGCAAGTTTGCTAGAAATGTGTAACCACAGATATTCATTAGGAAACATGCTCCTCAAAGATGAACTGTGAGGGGTTTTTAATCAACATTTAAATAGTACATGTCTATTCTGAATAACATTTGTCCAGCTTCAAAGAATAATCTGCACAGACCTTTGTGTCACTGGCACTAGGGAAGGCTATAGTGCATTAAATTCATCATGTGCGACGTATGTTAAACCTTTAGATTGTTTGCTGTTGGGCTACTACAAATAGTCATTATAATTCTGCATGATGACAAGACGTTGCTCAGGAGTCAAAACTGCAGGTTGGAAAATCATCTTGTTAATATATTCAACAGCATATTGAGAATGAGAAATGTCAAAGAATTTATTTCAAAATGCAAGCACAGGTTCACTTCCTTAGGCTATAAAATTTTATTCATGTGAGTTTCTACTGAACTTTTCCCTACAAGCTTCTGGTTTCTTGCTATACATATATTTCAGAAGCCACTGTGAATGCTGCCCCATGTAACCTAAGAAAGGCAATCCTATAACTTGAAAAACCACTGAAACATTCAGATATTCTCCTATCAAGTGACTCAAGAAGATATGGTATTATGCTTCAAAGCAAGGTTTTTAAATTAGAAGGTGGAGGTGCCATTGAGAGTGCTGCATCGTGGCATTTGCCTTGATTTTCTAAGGCATGTCTCCTGAAGGATGGCATGTGCCGCCCTCCTGCTCCATACCCTTATGTTTATATTATCATTTGTAACCCCAAGAAGTTTCTCAGCTAAGTTGGCTGCACACAGCCTATGGTGCATTGCAGAATCAGAGGAAAAAGGATATTCTATTTCTTTGAAAACTCAGACATTAAGTTGCTGTAATAGATGTATTCTACCATCTTGTCCGCACATATGCATTAAAATCCAATTTCACCAACTTTCTCACTGATGTGTACAAGCAGTTATTCTAACAAAGTCAAAGCATCCATTAGAAGGCAAGGACTTCTCCTCAAGGCTCAGGGATGGCTTCAAGGGATGTAAAGACAGCCCTTAAAAGAGTTAAAACTACATAAGATAACATAAGCCTCTTGGAAGGCAAATTTAAACTCAAGTAACCCTTTAGGGATAGAATAGCTTCGAGGATATGAAACAGCTTTACAGCAGCAGAACAAACTGAAGAGAAAATTAAAGTGGCAAGGACGCACTGACAGAAAAGTAAAGGATAATCCCTTCAAGCTATGTGAACGTAGATGGCTGCATACCAAAGGTTAGTAATATGGCTCAAAGTGCTTTTTAGTGTCTTCACTCTGTCTTCACTAACGCTTTCAGAAGAACCACCTTCTCTTCACCCTTTTCTGTAAACCCCTAACATGTATGTTCCCTTCTACAAGGAGAGGCCGTGGCAGAGGGAAAAGCAAAGGAACACAGTAGCCCAGGGTGATGGTAGCATATTTAGTAACATGCTTGTCAAAGCACAGGGCTGTGCTGAGAAGTAACAAACTCCCAAGGGGAACATGCAAAGGCACTAGGATAGATGCCACTCCAGAACAATCTGAAAAGCACATCAGGGAAACATCAAAGCACAGGGATGTAGCACGGTCAGTGCAGTTCCTTCTCCTTCAGTTCTCCAGTCCCAAAACTGCAGAAAAGCCCTTGTCACTAGGAACAACAATGAAATGTCATACTCTGGAATAAACACTGGAAGCTCATTCTGTCCAGGTATCTACCAAGAAGTAGTCTGCAGAGATGTGTGATGTTTCCTGCCTGTACTGCTGCAGATTTCTGTTGGTGACACAAGGGTTTGTAGAGGATGGATACTGGCAGCACTGCACTGTGCAGACCTTACACAGGAGTGGCTCATCCTCTCCTGCTTTTCTCACAAATCCAGATAGTACCCAGGCTGAGGAACTGTGACAGAATATGAGACACTCAGCTACAACAACCCTACATTTTTCATCATTAGTACACATAGTTTATCTATCTTTACACTCTTCTGTTTCTGTTTGTTGAAAGGAAGCTCAGGTTTCTGTCCTACTGACAACCTGAAGATATATGGCGTATCCCTTGTGGAAAGAATGTTCAAGCAGGATGTCCAGAATTAGAAAAGTTAGAGCTGGTTCTTACTATTTCTATGCTTGTGGTCTCTCTTCATTATTAGACTGCAGTCAATCAGCACCGCTTGGCCTTTGGTAGGTGGGCTTAGGTACACAGATGGAGAGTGGTTAGGGCACATCAGCTGTGGGGCCCTGAGAGTTTTTAGATGGATTTCATTGTACAAATGTACCTCAGGCATCTCTAAAGACGCTGCAAAAGGGGCAAGATGATATGAAGCTTTATTTTATTGCAAAATAATTCTTCTGTGTATTTTCTACTGTGTATTTACTTCTGTGTATTACTGTATGTATTAATAATAACATAGAAAAATAAATCTAAACACTTCATTGTACTAAGAGATAAGCCTGGTTGATATTTAACTGATAATATCTGAACTGTATTTCTTAATCCCTAATGTAGTTGCATTTCACAAGCAACCCCTCCTAAACTGACAAAAAAGAAATTTGTTCTTTTTAAGCTACAAATGTCACTTGGGGGCTCAGTCTTAGATTTCCTGGACATCTTAAGCACTATTCAACTGTTTTTCTAGCTGAGCAGTCAGATGGACTAAACAGGCTGGCCTGAAATTCACCCAGGGTGAGGAGCAAAACAATCAACTAGTACCAAACAGGAGATTTCAGAACATCTGGTGCTCTTGACTACCAATAAGGGAATTTCAGCAGGAAGAAATAGAGGCATCAGGCTTAAAACTTTCCCCATTTCCTAGCCTCTTTTGAGATCTGTTTAGATTTTCAGGCTTTACAGTATGATTGCACAACTGCAAGTCTTGTAATTGGCAATAGAGAAATAAGGAATAGTTACTGTAAGTCACCCTTAAACAACTATGACTGTAACAAATTACCCACGGTCTCTTTTTACTGTCAGTTTTACAGACAAAATACATTGGAACTTTTAAAAGATGTTCTTATCAGTAAAAGCTTTTTGTTTCTTAAATTGATGCACATAAAAGGTTGGTTTGAAAGCACTAACCATAATGGTTTAGTAACAGGTTGGCCTGAGGAATCAAGTGTAGCATGTCCAAATACTGCTCTTTGTTAAAATAGGAAGCAAACAGAAGAATTTGGTGAAGAAAATTTGCTAAAGTTAGAGATTTCATAGAGTTTAGGACAAAAAAACACCCTGACTCAATTATCTACTTATGATTTGTAGAGGATACAGTTCCATGTATTGACCTCCTGTTGAATGAGTTTTAACCAAATACAAAATCAGTCCTTTAATAACTCTTGTTTCAGGCAGACAGTGGAAAAGATTGACACTTAAGAATGACTAACTGTGAAAAGCCTAAGAATAGGTTAGGTTAGATTAGATACCTACTAGGATTTTCATGTATTCTAAATTAATAGTGAGATCTAACTTTACCACATTCAGTTCTCTAGATAACTATTAAATAAGGACAATAAAAATATTCAAGTGCTGCCTGGAAATTCGCTGTCAACAGCATGCGTGAGAAATTTGTTTTTTAAAGGTGAAAGAAAAGAGTAGAAAATTGCTGATTTTGCAGACAATGAACAATTTTGTTGTCAGAAAATCTAAAGAACGTTTTTAGTGCTTGGCTAATCCTTAACTAAGCATACTTGTCAATCTGCATCACAATGTTTCACTTTGGAAAGGTGACAAATTCATGCCTTCTAGTCTTTTGGTGAGTGAGTGCTATCAGTTGAAGCTCTTAACATTCCTCAGCAATAATTGAACTGTTTTCAGGGAAAAGCTTTATCGGTTCTGAAAAGCAGTGCATGATGTGGTTACCTGTGGCAAAATGGAACTAAAGCTGAACACTTCAAGCATCCCTACTGTTTCTGACATATCTTGGTCATGTTACAGATGCCACAATAAAAATCCAAGCAGAGAATTATCGTGCCCAAGACCCCCTGTGTCCAGTACACACACATTCCCTGTGTGACAGTCCAAACAAGAACCTCAGAGATAACCCTACAAATTATAATGTACACACACTAAAATATCAACTGAAATGACAGGAAAGCAAGTTATTTATCCTCTAAAATAAACCATGAAAAGAAGTCTTGGCTTGCTGCTGCATTTATTTATTAGAGGAAGAGACTTGATTTTAAGAGCTGAGGAATTTATTTTGATTGCCATTTGGAGCCATTTTTTTAACTATGCATGCAATTTTTTTCTAATGCTGCAACCTTTTATGGAAAAATTGGAAAAGCTAAGCAGCTTTCCCATGTGTGCTTTTGCACTGTAATTCATGGCAGTGTGATAAAGTATTTTCTGAAGCAAAATTCAGTGTATTCTGGTGAGATTGGAAAAAATATTTATCCAATACATGTAAGTAGGTAGATGAAATCAACGGCTTTGTTTCTGTTCATGCAAACTCACTGGGACAGTATTCCTTATTTCTGAATCTTGCAACTTTCAGCAGACTAAAGTAAAGCAAGAAAGACACCTGGGGACAATTTGACAACGTGATTCTGATCCGCAGCTTGCACTACTAGCCATGCTCTGAAGTCTAATTTTCCAGCTCCATCTGCCCTTTTGCTATGGAGATTACTTTCTTCAGACAATCAAATTAAAGAGAAAAGCAGAAAAATAAAATAATTACATTTTCCTGCTATTATGTTTTTTGTTAAAATATTAACAATATAAACAAGAAAAATATTAACAACAACAAAGAAGCGACCATGGATTTTTTTAATGTGTATTTTTTTAAAATGTTATAAATAATGACAGAAACAGTATTGGAGGAACTGTACAGGTTGTACAGAAAAGAACTCAAAACAAAAACAAAACTCTGACTGAGGGAAATGGGGTTTGTTTTGTTTTGCCTTTTTTTTTTCATTCTTGTGTTATATATAGGTGTTCTAAAAAGAATCAAATATTAATGAATAAGAAAAGCATTGTTTAAATCTCTGTACTGATCCAAGAGACAGTTGCCATTACAAACCCTTATAAAGTATAGAAAAGAAAATTCAGACTATTCACAAAGCCTCACAGAAGTTTTAAGATTAGAAGGAAAAAAAAAAAAGAGTCTCCAGGAAGTATTTGAATACCTATGGTCGATTCTGTACAGTATCAAAACTTACTTATTCACCCTCTGCCTCAAGCTATGTTTCAGTAGGGGAGCATAGTATGAAATGTAAAAGGAACACTGGAAAGCTTGCAGTTGATGAAAGAAACAGTATCAAATACACCAGGGCATCATGATGAACAGTTATGTCTCTAGAGGTTCATTATTAGTCTGAAAGTCAGGAATTCTATACCAAATGGAGATACAGTTTTCTGTGAAAGGAAAAATAAAAAGACTAAAGGTTGTGGATGTAGAACACAGACACAGAAAAGCAACAAAAAGAAAGGCAAAACAGTATTTCTCCCCATCTCTATTAGTTTAGGGGTATATAACAAACCATATGAAGCAAACTGAATAATTGTAGTCTTTAAATACTTGTGTAGTTGGAAAATTAATTTGAAGTGAGACAAAAATGTAAAACTAGGAAAGAAATTCTGAAAAATCAGATAAATTATACATACATATATTGGTATAGCTTTCTAAAATACATGTTTAGTATTGTCAACAGACTTTCAGAAGTAGTCTGTGAACTATTACTATCCTTTTGCAAAAACTTGTAAGTTTCAGAAGACAGAATTGTGAGTATGGTCATAGATAAAATTTAAAAAAAAATCTGAAACTCTAAATCTATCTTCTAGCTAACCTTCAGGTTTGGAAAAAAAATACTAAACAAATCATCATGTATTTCATTTAAACACAGTCAGTGATAAAAGTCATGGTTGTTTCATGTGGAATGGCACCCTAAAAATTCTCTGGTGTCTCATAATATGTTAAGCACTCATTGAAATTTCTCCAAGGTCAGGGAATAAGTAATACCTTTCCTGGATGGATTCACTAGTGTCTCTGGATGTGTTGAATTTTCAGTCTTTATCTTATAAAAGGCATTTTCATTTACCTAGCTGCCTACTTCCCTGCAGTGCAGAGGGATTTAATTATGTTTGAGACTCCTATCCCTCTGGTCAATGTCAAATTTGGTTGAAAAGAGGTTATTAATCAGTAAGAACAGACACACACAGTGTGATTGCAAAAGCCTAATTTCCTTAGGAAATTAAGCTAAAAAGTAAGTGAAAAAGATTTCTCAAGGACAACTCCCATCGGATTTTTGACATTTATAAGACATTTTTCAAAGTGAAGCAAAGAAACATGGCTAGGTGAAATAAGGTATTTGCAACTCCCTAGAAATCCAGATTGAAGTTGCCGTTGGTAACTCAGGAAAGCATTTCAAGTGGAATCCATTACAATTTTGTTCCTAGTCAAGTTCTTATATACTATTAGTGGATTTACACTAAAGAAAAGAAGGTTGCAAGTGTAATCCCTTTGGTCACTTTGGGTCACCTGTCCCAGCTGTGTCTCCACCTGCCCTCCCATGCACCCCCAACTTCCTGACAAGTGTGGCAGTATGGAAAGATGAAAAGGCCTTGGTTCTGTTATTGTGAGCCCTGCTCAGCAGTAACAAAAACATCTCTGTATCACCAACCCTGTGTTCAGCACAAATCCAAAACACAGCCCCGTACCAGTCTCTGTGAAGGAAATTAACTCTATCCAAACCAAACCCAGCACAGCTGAAAAGCTATTTTAAATTATGAGTGGTGTTTTCCAAATTCACCCAATCCAAAAGGTAAATTTAGTTCATGGATGTATCAAGTTTAAGATTCCTAAGGGACTTATTTGCATATTCACTCCTAAAGAAGTCTCAGTGGGTATACAATCTCCAGTTTTTTCTATCACACTGATATAAATAAAACAGAGTTGGAAAAGTAATAAAACATACACACAAGAAGTTTCCCCATACACAGAATGGTTGTTGTTATCACAGTAAACATCTCTACTATTCCCTCTGTAAAAAATAGCAGTAAAACAAAACAAACAAAAACCCAACACACACACCCTCAACCTGGCCAAAAAACCCTAACCAAACAAAAAACCCAACCGAATAAACTTTGAACGAGATTTAGATGACACATTACAAAAAAGTTTGTTAGCTGAAACTACTTATTAATGGGTCAATCAGAGATATTTTAACGACGTGCATTATTAGAGTTTAGGAACCATTCAAGAAGGAGCTCCCAAATTCCAACCTTTTTGGCATGGAAATTTATCTCGATGATCTTCCTCTTCCTTCTATCTAGGAACTTCCAGGACTTCACAGATGAGAAATGTACTTCAGCTGTCAATTAAAAGTTACAGCTAATAAATTCATTGCAACTGTTACACATTAGACTTTGCCAGATGCTCATTCATCAGAGATTGCTACAACTTGCATAGTAACTAACCCAGAGAGCTCCTATTAAAATGCAGCATGTTGAACATTTTGATGTTTAGGCAAATGCATGGTGCATTTTTCAGTCTAATTTGGTTCTAAGATGTGCATCAGAGATTTCTTGGTTGTGGTTAAAAATATCAACATTAGCTGTTCCACCAGCATTTATTATACATCTATCCTACTATATATATTATCCTATTATATGTATTATCCTATATCCTGTTATATATAGTAACAATTAACATTTACTTCATATCCCTATCATCTGAGAATGTGATGCTTTCCAACTACCATGTGACTACAACTCTCCCGTCAGGTTGTATTATCATATAATCGCTATTTTCTCTGAAAAGTGTTGGCAACTAAAGAAACTAAAGACGAGAATGGAGTGACCAAACCAGGTTTTTTTTCCTATTTTACTTTAACACCTTTCTCATATGCAAGTCTTTTCCTACAGATTTCACGAAAAGCAAACAAAACAAAATCATTTAAGTTTTTGGACATTCAAAGAAAAATACTAGGAAAACATTAACTCACCTAAAAATAAATGACCCAGAAATATGCACTCATGGCCCAGAAAGAAATCGTGTCCTGGGTTGCATTAAAAGAAGTGTGAATAGCAGGTTGCGGGGGGGATTCTGTCCTTCTGCCCTGCTCTGGTGAGATCCCACCTGAAGTGCTTCCTCCAGAAGGATGTGGACCTGCTGAAATGAGCCCAGAGAAGGGCCATGAAGATGACTGGATGTATAGAGCACTCTAATTTTTGTAACTCATGTTGAAGTAATTGTGATAAGGGCATCTAAAGGCTAAGTTAAACCATGTTCCATTGGTCTGTGGAGATTTATTTTCATGATATTATTTAATCATTTCTACCACAGTAAGACTTAAATAACTTCTTGCATTATTTCGTCTCTCCATATATGCCATTATTGATCAGATATGATTGATTCTTTACCTGTAGCTAATTTTTTGCATTTCAAAACATTTATTTACAGCAGTCAGTGTCAATGTCTTGCACAGGTCCACTCCCATTCAGCACTGCATTTAATTAAAATTTAACTGTTTCCCAGACATCATCACATTTAAATGAAATCTGAGCAAGTTTCATTGTGTTTTTAATGTTATAAACCAACTGTGCATCACCTAGGGTTCTTTGCCTTGATATCCAAAGCAAACGTGAAAAGGACTCGAGCTCCTCATCTCTCAGGGTCCCCAGTAAGGTTACACATTTGTAGTGTTATGAGAAACAGATTACTCCTTCCACACTAGATAGCACACAAGGATTCTCTCAATTTGGCTTGTCTGCTAGAGAATTCAGTGTTTATGACTTTGTTAGATCAACACTGTGAGACAGATCAGAAAAACACGAAAAACCCAAACAGTGTCCATAATGGAAAAAAAAAAAGCACTGGACACTTTGAGCTGAAAACTAGACTATTCTTTACTCCCAGCTGAAAACTAGGAGTAAAGAATAAACCAGAGGCAGTGTGACTGATGTTTACTGACACTAATGATTTTGTATAACTTTGAAACCTAAGCTTTGTGATTGCTGATGTTCAGATTAATGCTTCAGAATGAAAATTGACTGCTCTAAGTTTCAAGACAATCCAATTATCCCCAAGCCATGTGATGATTTGCCAAGAAGAGTGTCTCAATTTTCTAAATCTCTAGGCAAATTTGCTACTGTTGCCTGATAAAGGAATGAATGTGATGGATCAGAGTTCCAGTGTCTCATCCAAGTATTTTTAAGAATGGTTTAGTAGGTCTTTGGGAAACTTAAGTTTTGATGTATGCTGATCATAACAAATGCAAACCATGATTACAGCAGTAGGAGGTTAATCTGGGATATTTAGGAGTATATTTATTAGGGGGCAAGCATTCAAGTCTAGTAATATTTACTGGGAAATATTGCTAATTTTACAACCTATACCTAGATCTTAATTATTATAGGATTTCATTTAAATTCAGTAACAATAAAAACATTAGACAGCATCTGAAAGAACAACCTTCTGGTTTACCTATTACCAGAATTAATTCACGCTTCAAAGAATATACAGAAAAGGGCATCATAAACACTGGAAAGTATTTAAAAGGCTGAAAATACAGAGTACTAAAAAATCTGCAATGTTGTCTCTAAATTTCATATGCATTCTTCATTTGAATTAACACATGCAGAAAAGAAAACAATCATGACTGGAAAAAACAGGGACAAGGAAGAGACAAGTCATCATGACTACATAGATACATGTCAGATAACACTCACTGTCCAGGAAGACACTGATCAGAAGAGGCCCTGCACTCAGATTTTGCAACACTGGTGGTATACCCCAGTAAGCAATTCAATTTTGTTGGACATTTACAACAAAATACGGTAAATGAGGCAGAGTAGTTAACCAAAACTAGTTTGTAGAAACACTCAGCACAGTGAGATTTTCCATTATCCAGTCAATGTTAACCTGAATGGACAGACCCAGTTAAGACTGTTGTTCTGAGCCCATAAAACCCACTCAGTAGTCTCCCTGATTAACTAGTCTTGATCTCTGTCCTCAGTGTTACATATTGCCTTTTATTTAAATGGAGTAAGATAATATGCAAGGTTCCAGACATGTGTTGCCAAATCTTTTTCACCTTAACTTTTTCTGCTCGAATTCTGATCACTGAAAGAGCTGAACAAACCAATTTAAGCATTATTTATTGCATTTCTCAATAATAATCAAAAGCATTCCTAATTAAAGGAGGGAAATCTAATTCCTTGCTAAAATCATGCCAAAGGTGGTATGACAAAGCTCTCCAGTAATCACTAAATCAATACTTTCTTTTGGTTCAAGTTATGCTGTTAATTTCATTGAAACAAAATTTTCAGACAATAAAGATATTTAGCACAATTTGTTAACTGGAAGTAGACCAAAAAACCTCCTACTCTTTTCTTATTCTGAGTGTAGTGGAGAATTTAATTTTACAGCTTACAACTTGGAAGTATTGCTATATCCTCTAGAAGAGATTTGCAAAATGCTCAAAATAGGAATTTGCATCTTAATTTAGTGTCCAATTCAGAGAAATAATCCATCACTGACAGCCAGGACGGTGCTATAATACTTTATTGTGGTTTTTCTTGTGTTATGCAAAGACATATAGTAAATCAGTACTTTTCCCTTTTGCAAAATGATCTTAACACTGTTAAATACTGTTTTTTCCATTAAAAAGCCTTCTAAACACATATAAATAGAAACTGTACAGATGCTGTTCTACCTAACTCATTAAGATGTCTGTCACCTTCTGTAAGGCAATGCAGGGAATGCAGAGAAAAATGGTGAATAGTAAAGTTTCCAGGTTAAAAGTTTAAATGTGTCATGTGTGCTGGATTTAAACAGTAGAAGTCTGAGTCAATCAAAACCTGTGGCAGAGATTTTCTCTTCTGTATCTTGATATCTTTATTAAGAGTACAATTACTTTAAAGTATAAGTCTAATACAAGTTGTATCCACTTCAGAGAAAGACCATACCTTTACAATGTAACAATTTATATTAAAGAATCTAACTAGAGGATAATGTAAAAAAAAGCAGTGCATTTTTCTGTCTTAAAATTCATTATTATACAGAGACTAGAAACCTTTTGTTTCCAGGGAGAGTTGATATTTTAACACGATCTCTTATTAATGTCTTCTTTTTTTATAAGCTAGAGATGTAAATTCTTTGATACTTGAAACAGCAGCCTTCAGAGACGTCCAGGTCATTTTCAATTGGTCTAGACAATGTTTGTCTGCATAGAGGGCTAAGCCAGTGACGAACCCATACACTCATCCTTTGGGAAACACATTCACTGCTTATGGACAGAGCACAACAGACCCACTTCATCAGCAAGGGGATACACAACTGGTGGTTTCAGCTCATTTCCCGACAGGTGTTCTTCCTCAAAGACAAAGCCATCCTCTTGGCAAACAAGCTAAACCCAGGGAAGAAGGAAAAGCAGACAAAGAATAATTTTTTTTCTGTTGAAACAATTTCAACAGAACTATAATTACTGCTAAGTGCTAAAACATTTGGGGTCCAGTTGCTATGCAACTGTGAGGACGTTATAGTACACCTGCTGTAGACAAAATGAGTGGGAGAAAAGCCAACTGATTTTATTAAAGGAATGACTTTTCCACCCTTTATTATATTCCGTTACAGTTTATTTTTCTTTAACATTTTTAAAATCTTGCATCAATTCATCAGCCTGCAATATCGAACAGTCCCACCAGTTTGATACAGCACAAATTACTCTCCCAACTGTGAATCTGTGTTTTTGGTAAGCAAACACCATTACACACACCACTACCTTGACAGATAAGCTCAATTTCAGCTATTGAAACTTCTGTTCTTTCTGACTCCACATTCCCACAACTCACCCTATGTAACATATTGTAACATATTCAAGGACTTGATTCACTAATCATTTTTTATCTTCTGTCTTAGTTTAGTGATGAAAATAAGAAAAAGCTCAGATTTACTGGTTCTCAGTAAAATAAGTGTTCAGAACCGATTTACATGTCCCATAGCAAAGACTGGATGTATTTCTCAAAAGCCTTACAAGCCAATCATATACCTGCTATCACATGGCATGAGTTCTGTGGCAAAGAACGAATTTCTATCTGCATTCCTACAATAAAAAAGCCACCCAGCACTAAATATGAAAGAGATTCCTATAAAGTCAAATAACTGACCCCAAAACCAACTTGATGTGCATTCCCTTAATCTTGCCCCACTCCTCCCTTTACGCCCCTTTTATAAGGCCCCTTCATAAGGTCACTACTGGCAGCCTGGGCTGCCTGCTCCTGGTGGCTGATTGCTGAAAATGCCCCTTTTCAGCTCTGTTCATAGACTGAGAAAAGTACTACTAAGTTCTAGGAAGGGTTTGGGCTTCTGAGTGGGAATCATGATTCTCAAAAGGACACTGCTGATAACAGACACAGATGTGATACGGTGTAAAAGCATCTTCAGCACAGAAGCAGCTGTGACCCTGTCTTCTGAAAACTCATCTCAAATTATCAGAAGTTTCATGCTCTATTATAGTTAAATCCTACTGCACACTAAAGGGCAGGAGACTACTGCATAGTAAGTAACAAAAACATCTTTGTAATTGCCAAGTCTCTCACACTTGCATCTATGAGATGTGAAATAAAAATAAAATAGAAGCACATCACAGTTGCCAAGTTTCTATCATTAAATGAGGTGGAAAAAGTAATTTCACAATAGAAAGGATCGGTACTGATGTGAAGCTGAATTTTTTTAAACCTTAACTTTTAATGACTATACTCCTCTACATCTGATAGAAATCCTCACCTAGATGAATAAGAAAAAGAAAATAAATTAAAAGAAAAAAAGAGAATAGAAGAGCCAAACAAACAATATAATCATGATCTCAGGTATTTTTAATTAATTTAAATATGTTGAATGTGTTTGGATTTTTTTCCTCTGCAATATAACACTAAGTATATATTTTAAAATTGAAATTAATGCAGACACTCAAAAACATAAAATCTGACATCAGAAAGGCATTCTTCCAACAAGAACTGTCCTTGCTAAAAATTCAAGACTGTGCTGTGGATAGAGGATATATTAGAATTTGATTTTAAATTCAGAGAATACTAGTTGTGTAAAAAAAAGAGTAATAAAATTTAACGTAGAATTATGGGTCCTCAGGAACTTCAGGGTTACATCTCAATCATGACTTTTATATAAGTAATTCTTTGAAAAAAGATCTTTTTATCTTTTTATCTTTTTACTAAAGAATATCAACAATTACAATTCATTTCATGATTCAAAAATGTCAGTCAAAGTTAGAAATATTCAGATGACATTTCTTTAGCCTACTTTGAGTTACTTTGAATTAAGAATTTACTTCATCTCTCAAGCCTTGGGTACCTATATGTGCAGTTAGCATAACAATCTAAAATCTTTAGGATTTATGGTTTATGTGAGGAAAAAAAAATTGCATAAGAATTATGAATGGTTACTCCATAGTTTGACTTGTTGTAGAGTGCAAATAATTTTCAATTCTTCTTGGGTTCAACAAATTAATTTAATTCCTATCCTATTTAAGTCTTCTCTATTGTGATGTTTCTGTGACTATTAGTCATATCAATAATAACTAATTAAAAAAAAAAATCCCTTCATATTTGTTGTCATAAGCCAGGAGAATTTTAGCAGACTGGCCAAATCTCAAGAGAACATGAGGACAAAATTACGACTCTCCTACTCTGATTTAGCAACTAAATACCCAGAGGGATCAAGACTGAGTTACAGTGAAGGGGCATAAGACAATAGTTATTCTATATGCATTTAGGAGTCTCTTGTTTGAAGAGTGTAGTAAGGGATTTCATATTCAAAAAGCTTTTGGAAGAAATAGAATTCAATCTATAAAAAGAAAATAGGTGCTAATTACAGTATGCAATAGACTAGAACAGCGCCAAAAATTTACAGTGCAAGACAGTATGTGTTTAGAATACAGCGTATTTCAACAGGTAAGGCAAAATTATTCTGCATAATATGCAATTGCTCGTTTTCCAAGACAATAATATTTCTTGGTTTAAAAATACACAAATTAGGTGAAATTTCATTAATTTTCCTCCTTTCACTATATGTAGATTCTTTGTAGCATACACGTGTCTGCAAATTAGGAAGGAATGCTTCGTTCTCACTTTACAAAATTCAAAATTTGCATTCCAATCAATTCTTTTCTTTTGAATTGTTCATGAAGAGGCAAAAGGTGGGAAGCCTCATGAAAATAAACTCACACGCTAATTTGGCGGCTGATGCCATTTTCTCAGGAATGGTCACTTTTGGTCTGGAGAAAACCTTCAACTTTTTTAAAGTTATTTTTACACTTCTGCAAGTGCTAAAAAAAAGCCAAACAAAAAATCCACCACAAAACTGAAACAAAACCACACACAAAAAACCCCACCAAACCACCAAAATAAATCACAAACAAAACCCGAAACCCAACACAATCTCCCCCATATTAATAAAAAAAAAAGGTGTTTCTTTTTAAAGCCTATGGTACAGTTGAAATATAAGCCATATGTACAAAAGTGTTTTTCTTTCATTCCAACCTTTTTCAGATGGATCCTAATAGGTTCCCAATTCACTTTTTTTTGCTTACACAGGCCATGAAGATGCCACAGAAAGAAAGTTCTCCTTTTTGGCCTCATGACGTTGAGGTATTGTTGCAAGGAAAGAGCCAAGTATCAAACGCCACCAACATGATTAGGTTTGATCTCCCAGTTCATTATTTTTCTCTATATTTATATGATTACAAGGTAGAAGCAGGCACAGCTAAACAACTTGTGATTGGTTAAAATCTTACATTCAAGCATCGTAAGTAATTGTTCATTGGTTCTTGTCTCTGGCAGCAAATTCTTATTTGTTCTATATTATGAATAGCACTTCTGTCTTAAAACATCTATGAGAAGGTACAGAAACTTGTTACATGTCTTCAGCTTCCGCGAGGAGGCATCTGCAGAAGGGATCAACCAATAAATGTTATCACATTTGCTACTTTCTTGCTAATTCAAGGCAATGTAGGAGCAGTACTGCACGCAGCAGGCACAGTACAAAACCTTCATATTGTTCCTTGAAAGCAGGGATTGTTCAAACCTTTGATCAATGAATTGTGGCCTCTCTCGTCTAAATATTCTTCAACAAGGTATCAGACTTTTGTCTACATACAAATCTGTCTCTCCTGTCTTCCTCGTATTTCTCTAATGCTAAAAAGCATCTTATTTCTTAAAAACTTATGGCCATTTCAGTGCCGTAGCAGCAGCTTTCAGTATGTATTCCCTCCTCCCAGCACACACTGAACTGCACTTACCTTCTGTACAGCCCTGCTGAGCTATAGTGAGGTTATAAAATCTACACAAGATCACTACCCCTACATCACCAAAGAACACCCAGTATATACATTTCAGTTTACTGCATTTCTTTAAAAGTCTCAAGCAGTAAACAGGCCCTTTAAAACACCCTAAAATAAAAAGAGCAAAGTGTTTCTATTTATTAGAGGAAATTTCCTCTCACTTTACACAGTCCTTTCAACAAAACCGCATTCCACACAGTGTGCTGCTTAAGTCAAAGTGCACTTTACTTGCAATTTATCTGCTGGGCTTTTACAAACCATAAATTGTCATTTTGTCACTCTGCTGACTGACAGCCTGTCACACACTGAGCTGCAATATCCAGGGGTTTTAAGCTGACAGTATATTACTGTCTAGCATCAGCAAGTCCCAACTGATTTAAGTTGTAAATTAAATGCCCTGATGGTTGTAATACAGTGATATATTACTAGACCCAGTGCAGGTTTTTCTTTGCAGTGGAAATGTGGAAAATACAAGTCCCCGGAGTCCCACCCAGAGTGTGCATATTCCATAATTTTCAAACAAGTCAGTGTGAAACCCAGCCAACAGAGGCTTTCAGGGAAATAGAGTTATGGAGCCAGAGTACATCAGCTGTGAAAAGCAGATGCTGAAAATGTTCCTGGGTTGATAATTCTTCTGTTTTTTAATACTGACACAAAAGTTGAACTAGGTAGTAACAAACCTGAAATAAATTCTATCTGGAAGAGTAGCTGCAACAGAAAGCATGTAGAAAAGCACACAGAGATTCCTTTTTCATTTAAAGAAGCTGTTGAGTATCTAGGGGTCAAAAAAAAAAATAAAGGATCAATTCCTAGTTCTTAAGAATTATCAAAAATCCCTGTGTAGTGCTTCATTTTTGGTTTTACTATTAAAGAGTAAAATGAGAACTTACTTTTCACCATTTCTACCAACATATTATTTTCTATGACTGAATTCGAGTTTTTAAGAATCAAAATCAATATGTTTTGAACTTTGTACCTAGCAGAAGGTTGGCTTGTTTTTTTCTTTCTGTTTGTTTACAGAACATATTTTTTGGGGGGACATCTGGTATTGTCCTTCAAAACACAAAAAGATAATACACATAACAAGAATTTATTTATCTACCTTCTCTGAAAGCTTTAACAGTTCCAGTTGAAGACTTTTTAAAACTTCTCATGGCTCACACTTTCCTCGCCATCCTAAAATTACAGTATTATCACTTTAGCTTGTAAAGGATGCACAGTACAGTGCTTCACAGTATTTCTCAAGACAAGCTCCCAATTTAGTTTTTTTATCATACTGAGTGGAGTTAGGGTACACTTGATTAAGAAAGATCAAAAGTCTACTTTTAGATGGGTGTAAAAACAAAATCTAGTACTAGGCTGAAATAAAGCATGATATTTAAAAAAGTTGATCTAGGAAAAAAAATCTTAGCAGCTTTCACTAGAAAAAGTTAATTTTTATATATATAATTTTGAATGTCAATCTGATTCATTAACTAGGAAAAAATCTATAAACAGCCAAATATTAATTGATTAATTGTTCTGGACAGCTATGGCTGGCCAGGTGAACTGAGAAACACTTACTATTATTTTTATGTATTTTCTCAAGAAGATAAATAAGACCATTTTTTCTTGGTTGTATGCTAGTTCATGCAAAGTTTGTTTCAGTTTCTGTAAATACTAAAAAAAATCACTTCAGTTGGATACTGATACTATTCACAAACCAGAGCAGTTGTTCAAAGGGTAAAACCAATAAGAACTCTGTGTGGGATTACTATTTAGTACTTATCCCACCTGCCAACCCCAGTACCTTATAAAGGAGGCAAAAAAGCCAAGCCCCCTTCTGAGCCAGATTACTGGGTGAGAAATTTCACTGCACCCTTGAACAATCTGGGTCTCAAAATCATGACAGCATAAGAATTATGGAAGGGGCAAGGTGGAAGCTGGAAATGGTGCATTGTTCATTATTTCTAAAGGTTTGAATTACCATAATTTCTGTTTCCATGGTGATTTTAATACTGATGTAATTTTTGGAAGATCTCTGAAACTCATCTATAGGTAATGAAATCTGTTTCAGCCTTCATCCCCTAGGCACCTGAAGTTATGTTTTCATTTTGTGGGTATAAATTTCTTGGACATTAATTAAGATAGCAGTTGCTTCTTAAAAGTGACAGAAGCTTATTAATAAATACTGAGCTTACAATGCTGACTATGACAAAGGAGACCTCCTTAAAATGAAAGAACGCATACTTGATATGAAAACCTAACAGACCATTTTTGCAGAAATCATTCCAGGCGTGGAATCATAGATAAGGATCATAAGGACAAAGTACATCTTACTCTAAAAACAAGCATACTCACATACAATCTAATATTCTGAGTTAGGCTCTACATGGTTGCCCTTGCATTATTTATTTTTTACAAAATCAAAGTTTGTATAACACAGGGGGAGGAGGGGAAATACAAGCATAAGGCAGTTCTAGCTTCCGTTACTATTCATTTTGGACAAATATGGTATAATGACAGCCAATACTGTATGGATTTATTCTCCCTTAATGAATGGAAGCATCCTGCTAGCAAAGTACCATGAATGCTTGAGGGTAGAAAAGATCATGTGTCAATTAGCACCTCATCAACATTTAACCTGCTGTTTGGGTTTATTTCTTTTCTCCTTTTTTCTTCCTTTTTTTCTTCTATAAGGCTTTGCATTCACAATAATCTCATCTGAAATTAATCTACTTTCATAAAACCCCGAAGTTCTAGCTGCTGATATTTTGACTTCTGCAGCAGATGCAATCCATTTTTCATTCCAGCTTAAAATTTAGATAGTAAAGCACTGTAAATAGACTAATGTCTTGTACTTATTTTCCAAGAATTGGAAGGAGAGAATATTTTCATAATTAAAAGACACCAAATATTGAAATAATGAAACCATTTCCCTGGGATACTATACATGCATATAATTAATTTACAGGGCAGAGAGTTAAGAGAAGCAAGGAAAGAGAACAAAAGTATTTAATTTAGCTTCCATTTCAGTCGCTCAAGTTTATACATCATTGATGTCACACAAACTATTACTACTTGTCACATGGAGGGGTCTAAGGAGATAGATAGATAGATAGATAGATAGATAGATAGATAGATAGATAGATAGATAGATAGATAGATTGATAGGCAGAAAGGGTAGCTAGCTAGATAGGCGGATAATTAGAATGAAACACATTATAACATATAATCACTGTAAAATGATTTCCTTTAATTAGGATCAAATCAACAAGATGAAAAGATCTTACTTGGAAAGCGAGTACTGCACAGAGGCTTACAAAATCCATCATGGTTGTGTGCATAAAAAACATGTTTTGACTTTTCTGGAGGAAAAAAAAAACAAACCCAAACTAATTATGCCTTTTTAAAAGTAATATGTGGTTTAAATTGCAACAGCATTTGTGAATGAACATGATCATTGCAGAGAGGCATGGAAAGGCATGAATCAGTGCTTTGGATAAACTGCCAGTCCCTTTTAAATGGCCTGGGGTCTCTCCAGGGGCATCCATGAACCTGTTGCTCTGTGAACTGTCATGACTGGAAAACACCATGAGCAAATACAGTGAATAAAGAATCTTTAGGATTCAGCTGTGTCTTTTGCACTGTAGATCATTTCTTGGGCAGTGTGTCTGAGGAAAACAGACTTCATGGGCTAAGTAACAAGGCATGAGGAAAGATCTTCAAACTTATATAGTTTAAAATAGACAAATTTTGTCTATTGAGAAAAGTTATTCTTGTGAAACACAATGCACCTGTTTGTGTCAAGTTAATTTCGGAAAGGTTAATGGTATTGGCTCAATTCTTACAGACATCATCCAAAATCACAGCTCTTAAAAGCACTGCAAACTGCTGTCTTCTAAAAAGACTTCAGGAAAATATTAATCTCTGCATACACAGTGATGATTGACAGAAGTTTGTCAGATGAGATCATCTTAAAAAAGTAAACTTTGCTACCTATATTCTGAATCAGTCTTTGACAGGCTGATGATACGTTAACCTGCTTCCTTTACCATTCTTCAGCACCTTTTTCATCTGTGGCTAGTAGTAATATCATGATTATGTTTTACAAATGCAGTCAATTCTTTGGTCGTTCTTCACTCACCTGGATGCGACATTGGTCTTGACTTTTGTTTCTAAAACTGGGTGAATTAACTAAAGTTAATAGTGTAGCTTATATTTGAGGTCAAAAATTCTAAACATCATTTCATAAAAAAAACCCCAAACAGAAAAAAACAACAATTTTATGGCATTGTATGGTTACTCATAAATGGATTGCATATTTCTTGTTATGACAGCAAAATATATCGTTGCTAATACAACATATTTCCTTGCCATGGTAAGCTACCCCATTGGAGGCATTTCCTACTATAACCCTTACACATGCACATGGCTTGTGCAAGAAGTTGTCTGATTTCAGCCCATTTTTTTTTCTGTTTAAAAGAGGGCACCTGGGTCAAAAAAAAAATAAAAATCTAGGTTTAAATAAATTCTGAATTAGTGCCTGCACAGTGTCATAATCTGTTATCCTCTAAAGGAATAAATAATGAAACTATGTACTCATATGACTTTGTTGCAGATGCCAGCTGGCTGCAGAAAGTATTTTATCCAATCAGTAGAAGCAGGCTTCTGCAAAGAGTAATGATATAATTTGTCATACAATCTGATAAATGTCACATGCAGGCATTAGAACATATCAACATTTTCTGGTCTTTGTCTGAAACAATGCACCCTCTCCTAAAGTAATTGCTACAGTACTATTATACCCCACTTTTTATCCAAAGTAAATCGACCCTTGTTTCACAGGTTTTGTCTGCAATTCCAGACCTTTTTTCGTTGTTGTTGGGTTTTTTCATTGTTACAGCAGCAAAGTTTTGCTTGAGTGATAATTTTGACAGTATTTTAATCAGTTAACAGATACTACTTTTTCTTAATAAATATTGTGCTAAATCATTGTTATTTAAGACAGAAGCATGATATGTGGACTAGAAGGCATTTTTCACGACAGACTTATTCATTGTCAGACAGCAATTTGCATAAATGAGCTGAATGGCCTACTCCTTTTTGTCACTTAGACTATACTCTTCTGGCATTGATTCTGTTTGCCGTATTCTTTAATGTTCTTCCACTCCATTGTCAATTTATTCAGAGGATGGAGTTACCAGCAATGCTTCCTCCATATGAACACTTATCTTGCTAAATTTTTTATATTCATGCAAAAATTTCTTGTTCTTATTTCACCTTGTGCTGTAATTTACAGCTCTGTGCAGTAAGTTAATAGTATCAATCCCCTCAAATACATCTACTTATTTATCCTGAGATACACTAACAAAAGAATATTTACTTGGAAGGCAATCACTGGCTGTGCTATACTCTATACATTGCCTGTGGTGGTGTTTGGGTGTTTCACCCTAAAAAATTGCACCTCAAAACTTGTGGGAAAAAAGGTTATAGCCAACTATAATCTAGCACAACAACAACTACAGGGAGACACTAGAAGTTTATGAAATGTGAAGAACAGTAATGAAAAGAAAGGTTAGTAAAAATTTTAAATTATATGGGTTATTTGTAGAAATAAGGGGATTAATTTAAGATAGGAAACATTTGAATATAAGGAGAAATTATCTTAGGATAGGCTTCCTGTTGGCATAGAACTTTTCTTTCCAGAAGCAGAAGGTGACCTGTTGCTTGCAGTGGTTTTGTCTGGGCAGCAGAATATCTGTTATACAGCAATCCTCCACTGACAGTGAGCTGAATTTACATTTAAAGATACGGTTATCTTTAACTTCCGTAATTCTCCAAAACTGTGTGTGTCTACAAGAAAACAAATGTGTCTTTCAGTCCTTTCTCAGTCAGAGATGCAGTGAACTTATGTATTAGAGTCTCCATTCAACCAAGTGTAACATGACTACATACCAAGGGTTATCATTGTAAATCCCCATTTACACATTATCTTGCCTGCTGTCCCAGAAAATCCTAGAGGAACTGTTCAGGATTGCAACTGAATGTTCATCATTATTGGTATGACTATGCAATAACAGTTTTTCTCTTTCATTTCCCATGCTTCTGTACAGGCAGCTCTCTGTAAAAATGATGATGTTTCCCACTGGAGAAATGTCAGCTCTCTCACTGACTGAATATTAAGGACAAAAGCACTTCATGCTGCCTTGGTACTAATGACCTCACTTCACATGGAAATGAATGTTTCCTGTTGCGTGATAATTTATTTATTCAGTTCCTGTAAAAAGTGTCAGAAAATAAACAGCAGACAGCAAGTTTCAGCCAAGAAACTGACCTTTCACATTTTTCCCTCCTTAATCTCCATTTCTTGAAGTACTCATACAATATCAAAATATTTTTTAAGAAGCTAAGAAATATTGTTGTAATCTATATTATGTAAGTCATATCACCAGACTAAGAACAGCATATAAACTATTATTGAAAAACACTTTGCATAACATGCAGACACAGCCTCTAGGGAGCAGAATGCTGAACACAAATGAGTGTTCAGCCTAGAGGAAAGGCTGAGGAGTTGGTGGTCCTTATGGGTTCTTTCCAACCTGAGATATCCTATGATTCAATATACAGAGATTACTAACAGATATTTATATTTTCCCTTAAGAACTGAGTAACCCTGAATACGGGCTTAAACTGTCTGTGATTACAACTGGATCAGATTTGGGTCCATAATCCTTACCTAAGGCTGCTAGATAGCAATGTGTTTATGTAAGTAATTTCCTCTATCTTACAAAAAGTGGTTCAGAAAATAGACAATATCACATTAAAATTATAGGAGAAGCATTACTCAATGAGTCATCGTATATTTTCAGACACGAAAAGGAGAAAAAAAATTGTATTTGAATACCACAAAACAAACAGAGAAGAAACAGATAATTAAAAACAAACAATAATTTAAGAGCAGTGCCTTCCACTAAACAGCGTGAAACTTCCTTGGTTTAATAAGATACAGGAGACAAAAATGTAGGAGAGTAACACTACTTCTTAGAATAATAGAATGGTTGGGAGTGGAAGGGACTTTCAAGATCATCTAGTTTCAGTTGCCATAGGGAGGGGCCTGTTCTACTGGACCAGGTTTCTCAAAGCCTCATCCAGCCTGGCCTTGAAGAAATGGAGCATCTGTAGATTGTCTGGGCAACCTCTGCCAGTGCCTTGCCATCTTATTTTAACACTTCCTGCCCATTAAATTCACTGTAATTTTTAAATACTGCAATCACTATGCCTTAATAGTTAAGACATGTATAATGTACAGTGCTAAATAGGCACTGTGTGAGCTGTGACTCAAACTCAAGAGTGATGGCCTAAGTCACAAAAAATAAACACAAGGGAAAATTATACTGTGATGATAGGGAAAATCACCAAAACTCTCATATCACAGACATCATCCCTCTTCCTTCCTTACTTAGAACGTATTTTCAAAGCCTCAAATACATTGTGTAACTCAAAAAAGAACTAGCAAACATGGAATTAATAGGACATGAAAGTCCATAAATCCTTGGCTGTAATAAATCACACAAGCACCTCTTGACAATGAGTCCATCAAGGTCTTGACGTGTGAATATTTGACAGATACAGATAGAGTATTGTAAAACTACCTGAAGTCCATTCATGTCATTTCCATAGATTTATACTATAATGCAGAAAATAGTAAGTTTTATTCTATTTTGGGAACTGGAGTTCTTTCATGTGCTTCAATTTTTTTTTTTTCTATGCTTATATCAGTATCAATCTGTCCCAGGGTGACTATGGAGCCTGTATCCCCAGTCTGTTCTGTGTGTGGTGTGTGTTCTGTACCTTTAAGACTGGTTCTGAGAGTGAGCAGGGAAAGAAGAAGCTCGCAGTTTGTTTTGAAAAATGGTGTTCACTCCTCTGCATCTTCTCTTCTTCCTCGGGACTGGGTGTGTTCGTCAGATGCACAGACAGAGGCCAGAGAGAGGTGGGTTCTTTTTTTTTCTTTTAGTTAGTCTAGCTAGCTGAGGTAAAGAAACTTCCTGGACTGTTTTTTCCCTTTTTCTTGGGACTGTTTAAATCTGCTCTGGACTGAAAAATCCAGAGGAGCACCAGGAGCTGCACCTGTGGCCCACCAGGCCTGGACCTCGGCATTTTCCAGCGCCAAAGGGACTGGGACTGATAAGAGACTGAGGGAGCGGAGCTAACTCACGGCAAGGACTCTCAGTTTTGCCATCTCTCTTCAGAGTGGCAAGAGGTCTTTATTGTTTCATATTATTCATTCCTTATGCTTGTGGGCAGTTTTTTTGTTAAATAAATAGTTTTTTCCACTTTTCTCTGAGGAAGTTCTTTTCCCGGACCGGCTGTTTGGGTTTGCTCTCCAAAGGAACCCCATTCAGAGGTTTCCTCCCAAATTTGCCCTAAACCAGGACACAATCAGTAACAATAAAGTCACTACATGTAAATAATTGAGTACCTAAAGCAGACCTGAAATTTTATCCACTACATTTGTAAAAGGCTTAATGTGCATACAACTGCAGATTTTGAATTTGCATTTATTGCAGGGACGTCAGATATTGTACTGAGTGCTGACTGTATGAAATCTTACACCAAACTTCCTATTAGCCTCAGCGGGAGCAGGATCACTTCTGCTGGGTAATACTGTAAACCCTGACCACAGCATCAAGTTGTTAACATGTTCAAGTAGTTGATTCCCCCCTAAGGTTTCTGCTAAATAAAGGGAAAATAAAGAATTATGAGTGCATATGGTTGATACATTTTCCCGTGTATGTCTGCACTTCAGAGTGCTACATGCAGCAATGGATCAGACTGCATGCTGACATCTCATGCCTCAGGTTTTCTACCATTGTGCCCCATTTGAACCTGTAAGGATATCTCATGCTTTCCAGCTTTGTTTCTAAATGTAGAAACACCACAATGCAGTAACATCTGACATGTGACTTAGTAATACACAAATTTTCTGGTGTGTGAAAATCAGATACAGGGACAAGTATAAATTAAAAATGGGAGCTGAATAATATCTGCTTCTCTAAAACTACTGAGGAGTTATGTACTGTCTTTTAGTTGTTTATTTTTCTTGAGATAATTAAAATAATGAATTAAATTAATTTCACTTTATCATAATGAAGAACTTCAAATATTTATTTTGCTGCAGATACAAAATGCCTTTTAAGAATTAAGAAGGTAGGTCAGATGCAAAATTACTTATTTATCCACCAATGTTCTATCTGATTCCTGGCAGACACCCAAACTGCACCTACAACTTACCAGTGGTACTCTTTATATATGCTAAAAAAAAAAAAATCTGAAACATTAAGAAAGATAAGCATAAGAAAATAAGAAAGGAAGACAGCAAGCAAGCAAGAAATAGTATGTCAATTATCGACCCATTCAAAGAAACTTTTAATTATGGCTAAGTTATTACAAATCTGATTATTAGTTACAATAATAGGTGTAAGTGAAAGTATGTTTAATGTATTGAAGCAAATGCCTACTGCTCCCAACCTTTGTAGAGCTTGTGGTAGTTTTCATTTCTCATGTCAAGAAAAGTCTCTTGAGCAGGGATTGTGTCTGCAGGAATTCTACATGTGGTCTCACAAACTACTCTGAACACCCCCATTATTATGTCCATAATTCTGCAATTGTCTTCTGTAGTAAACTTTATCCTGTGGCTGAGAGCATACTCAGCTTTGAACTGAAAAACAGACAATAAATACTAGAACTTGTTACAAGTCTATGAAAGTATCTCCCTAAATTATGTTTGGTTGTTGCAGCCTCTGAAGTTATATAGCTTTTCCTGCAGAATTCTGTCTATCAACAGAGGCTTTTTCTACACTGCATTTTGTCAATGCTGACTTCAACTGGAGTTTCATTGCCATAATGTACTTTGAAAAACTGTATTCTAGGGTAGATTTATGGCTTGCTCAGGTTAGCAATGCTACTTATTATACATCTAAATATGCTGTATTTACAGTGTGAACAAAATGAGTGTACTATATCATAATCTAGAGTGCTATAAATAATATACCATATATTTTGTATGTAGGCAGAGGATAAGCACACAAATTAGGGTTGTGTGAACTGCTCTCCCAAGTTTAAAAGGTCACAAAACAGCAAGGTGGTGTTCCCCCCAGAACATTTGTAGAGTAGACGTGGAATAACTGGGTACAAGTCAATATGGGCTCTGAATCAGGGAGACAAGGGCAGTTGTAGTACAGACATCCTCCAGACTGCAACATGGAAAAATAAAGCTGTACACACGAAGGCTAACCTGCCTTGAATACTCTCTGCCACTGAACATCCTTAAATCAGTGTGGAAGGTTATTTGTCATTGTTTTTTAATACAGAATTCATACCTTGTCAGTTTTAAAAGCAAATACAAGATATTTAATTATTTTGTGAGTCATAGCTATGATGTCTTTAGTATTTGCATCATTCTGATTGAATGATATTCCTGTTTTTTTCACTTTTTTCATACATACCTCTGGGTAAGAGCTTTACAGAGTCTTAACACATCATGGTTTTTGTCATTCTTTTTTCTTTATGTTTTACTATGCATCTCTAAAATACGTTTTTCTTTCCAGATCAATGAAGTAATTTGAAAAGTCTAAAACCTTAGTTATACTTTTCTATTTAGTTAAAAATTGAGAAGAATAAAAATAACTTTGTGGTGTCTTTACTAAAATAAGTTTTGTAGGATCCTTTTATTCTTCTCCAAATCCAATGTGGATTCAGAGACTGCTTGACAAAAAAGCCTCTCTCAAACACTTGGCTAGACTTTGCTACTTGAATTTATTTGTCATCTGGAAATTAAAATTCTTTTATTGCTAGGCAATTCTTGGTAATATTCATTTTCTAAAAGTATAGAGCCCTTCAGTTATACCCAATGCACTCCCACCAAAGCCCAGAAAAAATCTAATCAGATCACAGTAGAATTTACTAGGATTCCTATCCATAAGTAATCCAGAGATAATTGACAGTTTCTGGCATGGTCACTAGTAAGATAAAAATTAGAGGATTTTGTTCACCACATTCCTCTCTCTTTTCCTGGTGGTATCAGGAGAGCACAAGCAAAAAACGGTGGAAGTGCCTCAGAGCAACTTAATCCTTTTTTGCATAATAGAACTGTTTCTTTTCACTGATGTCATCAGAAAACCACCATTAATTTGACAATCAAAACTTAATTTGTGCAACATCAGCAGCAACTGTACAATTCATTTTGGAAGGTACCAATGTGGGCTAAGTATTTTGAATATTCATTCATTTTCAGTTTGGCTGTTTCATTCATCTAATCCATGTGAAAGAGAGACACCAACATCTTAAAAGGTGAATGACAAATATGGAACTGGGGATCTGCCAAGCTGGCATCTGAGACACTGCTGAGCTGAGGAAGCACTGTTGAGGTCAGAGGCAGCAGCATTCTTGTAACAGCAAGGCTTCCACTATCAAATATCAATAAATGACATATTAAGGAGGAGAGTATCTGTTAGCAGCTGTTCTTCTGACTGTGTTCCTCAGTCTCTCCGTGTCTTTCTGCACCCTAGAAAATCTGATCCTGTCTACCTCTTCAACTGGAAATCAGTGCAGTAGTACAACAATTTACTGAGCCCTGCCTTGCCATGTGTTTTTTTTTTTTTCCATCAAAAAGGCAGTTTATGCATACAGCAAACACTCAAGAATATGGGAAATTTCAAATACTATAAACTGCTCACATAAAACATGTTCTTTGGAGGGGTTTATTCTATATCTCTGAAAGATTAAATGCTAACTACTATTATCTCAGCCAAAACAAAACCAATGTTATGTATGTATAAAAATTATGTATGAATAAAATCCCGTGGATTTTACTTTGACTTTACATAAAAAATTATTTTCTTCCCCCCTCATCCCACCTATATTTTGAGCAAGTGATCTGCTTTTATACTCTCTTGATCAAGCTTCAACTTACCCAGGTATTATTAATCAGAAAAAGTGCAAGACAATCACATTATGTCCAGCATGGTCCTCCTGTCAAAAAATCAACCAGCTGTGATTGATTAATAGAAGATTGCATCTGACTTTGTGGTGCAAGTTCTTCCCTCAAAAAATTTGAAGTTGTTTAACCTGTTTCTGTGAGCAAATCTTTTCAGCTGACAGTCTTTATGGAACAGCCATCTGTTTTTAGGGATTATAAATACTTTATCAAAATACTTTCGACATGTTTCTCCTGAAAGATGATATCTTCTTTTCAATAGATTAATGTCTCAGGAGTAACTGCAATACCCTAGTAGGCAGTCAGAAGACAAAGTTTAAGATTTATCTAATTTGCCAACAAATGACATAGCCCATAGCCTCAGTCCATTTTTTATTTTCATAAGGGATATGAAAATACTATCAACACTTTCAGAGATGCTGTCGTTTTATTGACACAGTTTAAGGTCATGTTAAATCAAAACTAATCAGAATTTAAAATGGTTAATTGGAGGTTGTATCTTCCCTCTTAACCCTTCCCCTCATTTAGCACATATCTATTTCTTGTCTTGACATTTTTTCTCACATATCAAGAAGAATTAGAATTCAGATATTTTAGGCATCCATCTTACAGATGTGAGAGTAGCTCAGATTCTGTGAAGACTTTGGCTTTGCTATCCCGCAGTTATCCACACAAATAAAACAGAATCCTTGTTTTTCTACAGTGACCAGAAGCATTAGCTAAATCAGGACCCATTTTGCTATACACAAAATAAACAAAAATTCTTGACTTTAGGTATTTATATAGTCGAAATGAAGACAGAACACATAAGTGGGCAAGCACCAACAGGGCCTAAGAAAAGTGGATTAAGAAAAAAAAAGATTTTGCTTTAAACAATTGTATAAGCAGATTGAATTTGTTAGCAGAATGGGAGAAGGGATATCAGAACGCCATCCATCCACTGTTAGGTGGATATTTTTTGTGGAAAAATTTTGAAGGTCGGGTCAATTATCACATTTTTAAAGCCAGTCTTAACTTTCCTGAAAGGCTTTACTTGCTTCCAGCTACTTTGTACCACAGTGGCTTCAATATTGTCCTTCTGTATAATATATATATATATATCAAGACATGCATTTATTTAGGAGAAAAAACTTTTTCAATTTTGACAAGAAAGCATATAAAAATAGTGCTACCAAACACTGGAGAGCTACTCCATCTTTCAGAAATATCGTTTCCACTAAGCAATTTCTAATTGACCATTATTTATTAATCTGTTTGATTTTCTTTTTACCTTTTCCTCTTGACCTTTTCAATATGGAATACTGGAGCCTTTCGCTCTGCTTGCCTCTTACATGCATTTATTATGTATCACAATAAATATGTTTGGTACATAACAATGAAATGCTATCTGAAACTGAGGATATTTATTTTGCCCATTATTATCCACTCAGTAAGTACTGTGATTGTCTTTCAGGGAGACTGTATTATGATCACACATATTTAGTGAAAGAATAAAAACTCCCTCCCATTGCCTCCCTGACTTCGGTAACTTTCATCCTTTGTTAATGGATATGTTCCAATCCCGTAAGTAAGAGTACGGCTTGGTCCATACAAACATTTTTGTAAAACTAAGAACTTTAAGTCAAGATTTTTAAAAGAATGTGTTTAAGAGCATCTCAGAGTACTAACTTTATTATGCATATGGCGTTAATGGCCTCCCAGGAATCTTGTTGCCACTGTGGGATTTCAGTTATTTCTGACCTACAGCTGAAGGGGCAGAAATCCAAACTCTCTCTGGTTAACCCACAGAAGCAACAAGGCTTGCTTTTTATTAATCATTATTCTAAAGTTAAGATGAGGTGCTAGGGTGCTGAGGAAGGGAAGGAGAAAGTCCTTGCATCTCTCTGCAGAGATCACTATTACTGTAGGTGGATAACAACTGTAAAATGGATCCAGCTCTGCTGGACAAAAAAAAAAAAAAAAAAAAANTCTTTAAAATACAATAAAAATACCGATGAGATCAAATGATTGAAAAAGACTCTGGAAATGTTATACATTTCTGAAAGTAAAGCTCACATTATAAAACTGTAAGTATAATTTTGTCTTCATGCATCTATTAGAATGAATGAGGCCACGATTTCCCTTTTTTTTTCCCCCAAGTACCCTGAATATGACCGCATTCTGCCAAACAACAAATCCTTCCATTTAACTCTGCCTGAACTGCAGGACAGCACTGAGAGGTGAGAAAGTGTCAGGCCACATGCCATGGGTCTGACCCTCTGCTTGTTCTCCATGACCTCAGAGTGTGCAGTGCTGTGAAAGCACTGTATCCACCTGGGTTTCTGTAATGGGGTACAAGTGCTGCTGAGCTTTTCATTTTGTTACTTAGGCAGTGCTTATGATATTCAGTTTGTGATTGAACACCATTTCTGTATCTCATAAACAGCGTTCCAGAGACAGATAAATTTTCCACTGCTTCCTGTCTGTACCCAGGTTTGAATTCAGTGTATCTCTGGATCATCCAAATAAATATTTCTGAAGCTGAGACAGTATCTCAATCACATATTGCTTTCTAAACTTTGAGTTTAGAGCTATACAATGTTACCACATTGTTACAACCTTCCAAATATCTGTGACTGAAATCTAGTAAAAATAAAACTTTCTTTGGACAGACTTGCACACGTAGAAAACAGCAAAGAAGGGCATTTTAAATTGCCTTATTTTTCATACAGTCTTTGCATATGAATTGAATAAGTAGTTTGGCACCAGTACAAGGCAAAGCTTACAGCTTTAGTCACATGGGGGAAGAGGGCCAGAAGCAAATTTGTCCCTCTTTTTTTTCAATCCCAGTGATAAGCGACTCTTGCTATAGAAAAGCATGAGTAACTAGAGGTATAAAATAACATAACCCTGGAAATTATTGGAAAGGTTACTGCATAAATCTATAATATTTGAGCTCTGGCTACTGAATGCATTTCATGGAGGTCTGTTATAACATTCATAAGAGAACTGCTATAAATCTGGGAAACAAATGTGTTTGTAACAACAATACATATTACTGATTTTGAACTGTGCCTATATTCTGTGCCTATGTCTAGTTTCAAAAGCAGACAAATTCAAGCAAGCTTGCAAGTTGCCTGGTAACAGGCAGCTAAGATGGAGACCAGAGAGAATGAAAAGTATTTAATTTTCTTCCAAGTAGCTGACATCAGAAAAATTAGAATTAGATCCTCAGAGTTTAAGCTAACTCTTGATATTTGTATTAAACCCAATATTAAAAAAAAAAANAAAAAAAAGAAAAAGAGCTTGAGTAGAATTTGGAAGTGGATGTAGAAGCCTTTTCCACAGCAAATCAGCAACTAAATAATTGGTAAAGGGCTTAACATTTCTGAATTCAACTTCAATTCATATTTGTGCTGTGATGTTTGGGCATTATCTGAATGTTGAACTTTTTACAAAATATTTCTGATACTATCTGTGCTAAAAACAATTGTAACTCAAGAAGAATGATAAAGAGAAAAAGAAAACTAAAATTACTAACATGCAGTGCTATTGAACTGAAGTCCACAGGAGTTGATAAATTTTCTAAGTCTAAGAAGTGAATGTGGATTGAAAGAAGAGACAAATGCTGTATTGTGGAGTGGTAACAGTAGCATTCATAAAATAAACAAGGCAATTGCACTCTTCTATGCAATGCTGAGGAGGTCTCATCTGAAACATTACAGTAATCTTTGGCCTTTCCATTTCAAAAGCTTTATCAATAAAATGAAGCAATTATTTTAAGTAGATAAACAGGATTAAGATTTGATAAATCTAATCCATGAAGAGTAGATAGGAAAATGCTTGTGCAAACAAGAAAAAGGAAAGATGAGCTGACAGTAAATTAGAGTCCAGAGCCATCAAAAAAGCATAAATTATCTTATGAGGAAGATAAATATTATCATGAGGGAAACATGACGGAATAAAAAACAGAGAAGTCAGTGCCTGAGCCTTGGAAATGGAAATTTATATGACAGAACTAAAAGGGAATGCATAATGCAGCCCTGTTAGGGGTTGCATTTCATCTTTGTGCTTTACTGTACTAGAATTAGGCAGAGCCAGATTTGATAGACTAGGGGGTCTCTGTGGCCTAACAAATCCCTGTCTACTCTGGCATACAGTTGCCTGTGGTGGAGTCTCAAACAGCTCCTAAATGCTAAAACAGTTGGTGATGTTCGGAGAAAGTCTAAAATAACAAAATTGTTTGTGACTTTTTACTGAAAGGAACACAAGGACAAAAATAAATTTTGCCAACACCACTAATGGAAGCAAAGAAGAACAATCTCTGGAGGATTATAAAACTTCTATCTAATCCTAATGGCTAAAATGGATCTCTGAAGATTAGATTAAGTTCTATGGTTTTTTTTCTTAGCATTAAGTTCAAGAGACTAAAGAACTATACAACAGAATGAAATCTGAAAATACAACATTTAAGTGGCCAAGATAGTTAATGCAAAAATTGAGTTAAATTTATCCTGCTAAAATTAAAATGTTAATGGAACAATTATTGAAATTACAGCCATTGTAAACCAGGCTACCTCTGTTAATTCTAACTGTTCTAATTCCCCTATAGGGAAATGTGACTCAGGAAAATAATCCTTGTAAATGTTCCTTGTAAAAGACAAATCCAGAATTCACAATACACACCTAAAACATATATAGCTAGTACAATTTAATTTTCTCAAGCAAATACGTTTTTAAAATTGCCAAACTATAAGAGCAGTCAACTATTTTAGCTTAAGAATCAGAAAAAAATAAGTAATAGGTAAGAAACTTTTTAAAATAATATACAGCGCTGATGATTTAGCATAATCTGTAATACAATAACAATATTATATAAGATTAAGAAAACATCTAAATGACTGTAGATGACAGGTTGTGAAAAATATTACCAATATAGTTTTTTATAAATTAATATTTATTTATTTTCTCAACAATCAGTGACTATGTATTGCTGATGGCTGACTCAAGTCATCAACTCAGTCTTCTGCTGATGTGAAGAAAAAAAACTTCATATGTGTAAAAAATTTTGTTGTTGAGGTAATGGTGAAGAATAACCTGAAGAGAGTTCTTGTGCTGGATTTCCAGCTGAATTTCACAGAACTGCAAGGAACAGGTTAACACATCACTGGTTTTATGAAAAAAATTAAACTTTTATATATACCAGTTGGCCAATCTGAGGTTTAAAATAAATTATTGCAATGAAGTTGTTAGCAGTTTAAAAAAACTAAATAATATATATTCAGGTGGTTGAATTTTATCAAAAGAGCAAATTGAAGATGAAAGGATACCAGGTAAGGGACTAAGATTATTAGTGGAAAATTTTGTTACTACATCTGTAGTGGTGTGTTTTGGGGTTTTACCAGTTTTCTATATGTATGTTTGTTTTATACTGTTTCACAGTGGTTTTTCCCATATACTCCATGTTTTACCCCAATATGGTTTATCCCAGATATTGTTATTAATCAATCATCATTTATGTGACATCTGGGTCCTGTCTGTCACTTTGGGGCCTCACTCTGATGTCTAGAAAATTCTGGTGAGGACTCCGAGTGATTGGCAAGGTCTAGGTTCCCCTTGCCCCTTTGTTCCTTGATTTGTTATATGGGTTGTCATTTAGGTTCGGGGTAACTCCCTTCCCATTCTGGATTGGTTCCAAGCTGTATCCTCCCCACTCCCCCACCCCCATATTTAAGGTGAAAACCCGTGAGTTCAGTGGGCTTTGGCGGGCTGACTCCTGGGTGAAAGGATGTCATGTGGATTTAATAAAACCCAGTTGAAGTTCCCCAGCAGAGTTCCATCCCTTTATTTCTCACATTGTTCACACTGCTGCCGAGTCAAGGACCCACAGGATTGGAACTGTATTCCAGAATACAGGACTGTACCTTTTTGCGACGCCGGTGCCAGAGCTAACCTGGAAGAGCAGCAAAAGCCCCGAGAGAAGCACCACACCATCGAATATATCCTTGAAAGCAAATTCGTTCTCATGTAGAATGGAAAGAAAAAAAATAAAAAAGGAAGCAATTCACCAGTCAAATACAGCAGTAGCTTTAGAAGTCTAAACTTCATCAAGAACAATGTACAGGAAGAAGGCAATAGATCTCTAGTGAAACATAAAAGCAGTAAAACAGGGTAGTAATTATGCATAGTGGTGACATTTTCTCAAAGTGAGTAAGAATAGGAAATGGATGCTGAACAATTGTGTAAAGTGGTAGAAGAGAAAGGAAAAATTGCAGAAAATTTGATGTCATGATTTTCTTCCTCAATTCCTTTCTATATTTTTCTCTCATGTTTATAACTGCTCTCTCAGATCAGAAGCTGTTGAATAAAATTTATTTTTATTAAATACTGAATAAGATTATGAAAAGTACTAGATGTGAATATGCAATCTGGAAGAAATGTCAGGTGAACACTCCACACCGCTGCCCAGAACAACCTACAGAGCATGGACAGTAACACAGACACTGTATGGATTGTCCTGAATTCATCAGACTCATTGCATGGATGTGATTCTCTAGGTATAAATACTGATTTCTGATTTTTTTCTTGGATTTTTTTAATTAGTTCCATGCAATATAGTTTGCCATCCCAAAATTTATAGGCCCACTGTTTTCCATTCTTACAGTGTACATACTTTTTATACCAAAGATCAAAACCTTTATTTATTTTTACTCCAATGCTCCAATATTCCCTGGCTCTATAGTTCACACTTTTAGATGATTTTAAAAATTCCATAATGTTTCCATATAATCATGGCTCACTGCTGAACCAAAATGACNACTGCTGAACCAGTGAGGCTCTCAACAATGCATTCTCCTCCTACTCTCTAAACTGCTGAAGCCATGGATATGTGTAATTGCATTAATTGTTTTACTTCTTTATCTCCAAATATCTCAAAAGCCTTTAATGTGTGTCATTGTTTCCACATCATGAAACACATTGGTGATTCTAACACAGTTCTTACATACAGGTGCATCTATGTCAGGGTGTTTGTGTATACACAGAAGTGCACTTAGACACAGGAACACAGTGCTCAAAAATTCAGTTTCACATTTTAAATTAAAAATATACTTTAGAAAGACTATTTCTGTTATAGTCATTTCATTAAAAAAAAATGGTCAAACCTATTCAGAGAAATGTTTAAAAGAAACTCAATGGTGTTAAATATAAATATGGGGCAAAGTACAACTACAGAAGTCATATTACTGTATTCTGAACATTTTGCCGACCACAGAGAGAATACTTCTCATTTCCAAGAATACTTCTCAAGAGAGCTAAGTTCACTAAAGTCATGTACAGTGGCATTGCTGCCTTCAAAGGAATCAAAGAGTGGCTTGAACTTCCAGGACAAAGTAACCTAAAGATAGCACCTGTCACTATTGCCTGCAGATACCGCAGAGTTGGTGCTACTCAGAGTGCATAGCAGCTTTTCTTTATCTGATATTCTTGAATTTATACTCAGAATTATATGGTACCTTCTTTTCCACTGTAATTAGTGTGACATCTTGAAAAAAAATATGGTAAGAATGAATATTTCTATCTTATTCCACTTTTTAAAGTATAAATTAAGCAGAACTAGAGTAAGGTAAATTAAAAGGTTACAATATTTGAAAAATGTAGCACAGATTACACCTCATCGTTTTGACCTCTATTGAATCTTATTTTTTTCCATGTGCCTTATGTTCTAGTGTGATAGCTCAATAAAGTGCACCAAGATATTAAAAAAAAAAAGGCAGCTAAGGAGAAGGAGGACATTAAAAATCATTTTAGTGGAAAGAAGGAAATAAGACAATATTCGGGGATTTGGGGAAGAAAAGTAATAATTGTTGGAAACTAGAGACTGGAATGCTATGTTCTTTGGTATTACACCCAAGTTTTCATTACTGTTAATAGACACCACTTCATTCATTGTAAGTTTTCATGAATAAGAGATGTTCGTTATTCTGTTAGAAGACCACCCTTCTGCAATTCAGAGTACCTTTCTTCTATTTCTTCTTACATTTTCCCTCCTTTTATTCTTTGCGTTACCACATTTTCCTCCATAGTCTGTGGTTATATCTGGGAAATATTAAACAAGATGTCATCATTCAGGCTTCTTTTTCTTTTATTTGCTTAAGAGAATATTCCGTTTTCACTGGTCTGTTCTTGCCTAATGGTTTATACCAAGATTATGGAAACAGTGGAAGAAGTATAAAAGGAGTTTTCTCTGAGAGCATTTCTTTCCAGCTTCAACCTTTGCTTTTACTGACAGATGGTAAATTGTGGCAGCAAGACAAATGTTTTTACTCCGGACATTCACTTTTACGTGGAGTGTGAGTGGAGACAACTGATAATGAGACATTAGAAAAGATAAAGTGACCTCAGTGTTCAATGTACATTAAATAATGATAGGAAAAATCACAAAGACCAAATACAAGCTTTATCTCTCATCTTCCTTTAGACTGTGATCACAGTTAAAAAAACCAGTATCTCTACCTCAAAACTAGCATTAATAGAAAACCTGGTTATTTTTTGAATAGTGATTTGTAGTTTCCTGACCACTTGAAAAGAACATGTAATGAGTAGAGTATCTAAAGACTCCTGAACATTTGCTCTCCTGTGCTCGGAAATCCTGGTTTTGCTGGAAATGTCATTAAGCTGCAAAGCATCGCTGTCCAAGTCATACTGGGAAAAAAGGCATGGAGGAAAGGAATAAAAGAAAGCATTTTTCCTGCAGAGATTTCCTTTTTTTATTGTTTATTATATGAATTGCCAAAGAAAAGCACTTGTCATTTTTGCCTCTTTAAACTGCATGTTCAATGGAGAGTTTAGAAAATTACTCAGGCTCCCAACTGACAAGATCTTAATCTTATACACTTAAAAAATGTTTAAAAAAACACACAAAAAACAGACACTAAAGAAGAGCATGTTCCACTGTGCTCTCTTTGAGATGACCTTATGGGTCATTATGTCAAAAGCACTTTTTGAATGACTGTACTCAGCGCTAGCTCCATTTTGGTGGTATTGCATTGTTTATTCTCAGGAGGCAGAAAAATGTAGCTATTCTAAAGTGAAAGACAATTAATCAACTCATGCTGCTTCTCGTGCTCTCAAAAACGTATTGAGAAAATAAACACATTTTGTGTGTTTAAACACACGCACACAAAAGCCCCATGATTTTCAAAAGATGTTTGTACAATACTTTTCCTTTCTTGTTTACCCACTCATAAAACTGGCTGCTATCATATCAAGGCTATGGCTGTCAAATCTGCACACAGATTTCCCACTCCCACTCACAGAGGTTGTGATCAAACTATCCTCTGGGTTATTAAATTTCTCTGTGCAAGATCCCTACTCTGGTGGTCTGTGAGTTCCTAGATGCAAAAGGTGTATCTACACATACATACCCACTTTGTGTAAAGATTCTTATTTATTATTTATCTCTCAGTAACTGCCAAAAGACCGAGAGAAATCCAGTAGGCTATTCTGTTGTCCCTAACACATACAAATAACAATAATCAATTGTCTCTTTAAAAGCTCCCAGTCTACTTTAAAATGAAAACCAGAATAAGAAAGAATAGTAATGATGTAAGACACATAGTAGGAAAGCCATTAATGAAAGCTGTCCTAAAAGTGGTCCCTGACCCTGTTTGTAGTGAATTTTAGAGATACAGGTTACGCAGTGTACTGTTGGTACAGTTTATATTTACAGATGATTGCCTCATTAACTCTGTCAAGTCAGACACACAATGATGTGTGATGGCATCTACTTAGTTTTCATCTGTATTCAATCACTAGGCATCTAACATTTCCTTCAAAAAATGGCTGTCATGAGTGTGGAAACACTTTTCTAGATACCTACAATATTCACCAAATTCCTGTCAGCTGGAGCCCTTAGCTATCCACCAATCAGCATCTGGTGAGTCATTCATTTGAGGTCTTCCAAAAAACCCCCCAACAGCTAATTTCATGTTTATGAAAACAGTAATTGCCTCAGTATTGTCTGAGCTTTTTCTAGTAGAAAATGAAAGGAATAGCAGCAACGAAAGAATCAAGTTTAAACACATTTGGTTCTCAACGCGAAACATTGCTTAACGCATGACCAGACCTATTGTTGCTGTCACACTTTTCACTTTACATTTTTTCTGCTGCAAAAAGGCTGCTGCTCTGAACTGAAAAGAACAGACCTTTCCTTGATCCTGCTTTTTACTGCCAAGATCCAATCTCAAGAAGTTTATGTTCCGGATTAGTTCCTTTAAATCTTAAATATACTTAGATTACTAGAGGAATAATCCAAATTACTTCCTCAGCAGCGGTGTAGTTCTTCCTCCAGCAAAATCAAAGAAATAGTCTCATTAGTATTAGCAGAAGGAGAAATTAATCTCTTACTTTGGAATGCTATGGAAGAGAGTGAATGGGCATAACAGAGTGTCAGACTACGACACTTTCTCTGGTCTGCTTCAGCAGGAAAGGTATGAGCATAACACTGCAGTCATAGCATTTTTTTTAAAAAAAAAGATTAGAAATTTCACATATGAACAATTTCTTATAGATTAAAAGTTTAAAAAGTTGGAAGTTAAAAGTTACAGCTTGGAAGTTAAAAGTTACAGCTGAAACTTTGCACTATAGAACTTTTCCATAGTGCCTTTTGTTATTGACTAATGTCTCTGACAGAATCCACTCACGGCACTTTCTTGGCTTTTAGTTACCAGGTGATAATGGGTCTAAATCAGAAGCTTACAAAATAATTGGTAAAAAAATTGTTTCATTGAGGAGAGAAATAGTTCTACTGGTCAAACATACAGTAGGCGAGTGCTGTCAGGAAAAACACAAGAGATAAATGTTGGGAGTCTGATCTCTGTGATTTCATCTCGAGGATCAGGAGAAATTTATTCTGTGCAGTTTCCCTCCTTAACCTACCTAATTATGACTCAGTAAGGAAATTCCGCTGAGGATAGATCACACTAGTCTTATTTTGGTGACTTAAGATTAGACTGAAATATGTGGGTGAAGGACATTAGCTGGTATGAGTAAGATTATTTTTCCCTCTAGCGTTGTCTTTCTTGCTAGTTTTCACATCTTTCTTTTCCAATATTAAAAATAAACACATTTCAAGACAGGAAGTTCCTGCTCTGGCAACTATGGGTGAATGCAGAGGTTTTATATATGGTAGATTTACGGTGCCTTACTCGTAGTAAGAAATGCCGTGTTAATCCAAGTCATGCATACATGCAAATAAGTGTTCTTACTCTGAAATTTACTGTAATATTTAGGATTATTTATATTAATGAGAAAAAACACCAGGGACATCACCACAGTTAATGGCAAACATTGTGTATGTTATAAATGGAAAGAACAACAGTTCTGTGCAGATGAAACACAAGGCCAAGCCAATGCACTAACTGAAAAAAGAAAATAAAATGATTTCCCAATATAGAATGCAGTTAGATTAAGAAAAACTCTGCTGGGAAAAAAAACTAAAACAACCCAGATGGAATCCTTTACAGAGGCCACCAGATTGGGGTTTCCCAGCATGCTCTATAAAAGGAAAAAAAGCACTATATACAATTTGACTTCTGCTGAATGGAAAGTCAAAAATAAATGGCTACAGTTGTTTGGAAATCTCTTCTATGTGTGAAATTGATTAAATTTGTCCTATAAATGCGTGTTTTGATCTACTTAATGTAGAGGGGAAAAAAGGGCGAAAAAAGAAAAAATAATAATGGGAGCATTTAACCTAAGCCATTGTATTTGGCATGAGAGGTACCGGCTGTGATGTGTTATACCAACTGCCTGCTACAGCAACTTAGAGATAACAGACTTCCTGAAACAGCCTAAAAATATTAAATGAAGGTACAGTTACCAGGGCTGCCTAGGTATTTGTGCTCCAGAAGACTCAGTTATTAGAAATTGCCTAGGCCACATGACAGTGAAGAAAAGGTTCCCCCTACAATCTTTGTTATTTTCAATCTAAGCACAGACAGAAAACAATTGAGAGGTTTCACTTCCTTGTTTTCCAACACTAAATTATTTTTAACAGTGGGACTGTATTAACAGTTTTGTTTATATTCAAAGAAGCTATTGTGATATTTAAACACAATAACCAACAGATGCATTTGAAAATTGCTGAGGTGAAGTTCCATTCTCTCACACAACCCAAACTTTACAGATTTGAGGAATATAGACAGACTGTAAACAGCGGTTTAGAAATTCAAGTACTTGTACAAACGAACTACTTGGGAGACTGGAGATAAAACTCCTGACAGGAGATTAAAAAAGACATATGCTGATGACCTTTGTTAACAAATTCAACTACAAAGACATTTTAAAGCGGTCTGAAATTTCTAAAAAAAAAAAAATTAAAATGCCAACAGGATTTTTATATTTTCTAAAATTACTATCAGTAGTTTTATTATTTTAGTGGGTTTTTTAATATATTGGTGATACTTCCTCTCTTTACACAGTTCTGACAAATTTTCTTGATAGTTTAAGGCTATATCCAAATGCCACACTATATATTCATTTTATTCACCTATTTCAATTGTTATAAAAAATCAGAATTAAAATGGCATATGTAGTAAAAATTCTATTTCAAATTGTCATGCAGAGAGTTTTGCTTCTGTCTCAAAGAAATACTAAGCAATTAAAAATGCATAAATTTTTGATTAGTTTTATTTTGTTTTGATACATCAGTCACCCAAAGATGTTTTTTAATAAAAATTGTTTCCTAAAGACTTTTAGGTCTCTTTCTCTTAACAATCTGCCTGCTCTAATGGCCATTGCAATGACAGGAGAAGTATGGTGTTTTCATTATTTCATTTTTGCTTTCCTTGGTAAAAGCTGTTAGTTCACTTAAATAATGGAGATGAAACAAATTTGTACGAAGAATTTGCACGTATTCCTGATATTTATGTTTATAAATTCCAAGTCTGCGGAAAGCAACAGTGGTAATGTTTCAAAAAAATTAAGCTACAGAGTGCTACTGTTTATCCAGCCTAAGTGTTTTCATCTTTGTTGTGAGACTATTTAAAAAATATAAGCAAATCTCATGCACCTTAAAATAAATGCATGTCACGTGGGTATCTTCCTTAAGTCCTTTATTTATAGCTCTTTGGGAAGCCTGTAAATTACATTTATCTAATTACTTATGCATGATGGCAAGTAGCGACATTAATATATCTGGAGTTGTGCAGGAGCAATTGTCACAATTCCAGTCTGTACACAAAAAATGTGAAACAGAGCCTGTGTTTCGCTATAAGCCAGAAGCATTTCACTCTTTGTTTAAACAATCCTCCTTTTGGAAAAGATAAAAATGGACCTGATCCCACTACTGAGCTTCATAGTGTTGCTTCATAAAAAATTGCATAGAAATGGCTGCATTTTAATAACCTGTAAGCTTTGAGATTGACACATGAAGTGTCTCTGTGTTCTGTGCTTCTTGGCCAAGTTTTCATAGCAGCCTGCTCCAGTGTTTTGTTTTGCACAGGGAAGAACTTATAAGTCTTTGTGATTTTCAGAAAATACATTATAAAATATTTAGCACTATATTATAAAAGCATTATCATAAATAGTTAAAACTGTAGTTCAGTTGTCAAGATAATTGAATAAACTATATTTTGTGATGCATCATCCTGCAGTGAGGAAGCACCATTTTAATTCTGTTCCATTCGTTTATTCACTCATGTGGCAAAACTGAAAATTTCTCAAGAGTCCACACTTTGAATTAAAAACCCTAATTTATATAGTGAAAGAAATAATGAATTATATCTCTTTTCTACCAATATAACTTACATTTAAACTTCCAATAAACTTATTAAGACAGAAGTTTTGGTTCTTCAAGACATAGTTTTAATAGATTATTTTATTCTAAAACTAGCACAACTCAGCTGGTTCCAGATGTTGAGAAGACATTTCTGATTGACGGGTGGCTCAAAATGTACAGTTTATTTCTTTATTTTAATCAATAAACATGTAATAAAGAAGACTGACAATATATAAACAGCAAACAATAGAAAAACTCAGAGCCAAGGAAAAAGACACATCCAGGGCATTTCAAAATTCCACTGAGTCAATGTCCTTACTTAGTAATGTGCACTGAAAATAAATGAAGTTGAAATAGTTAGAATATAATGTAAAGGCAACACATTAATTTTGAATGTCGCTAGAGGTACATTGAACTTTATATAAAGGCAAAAAAATCGCCTTTTTCAGAACTTGCCCCAAAAGAAATTAGGTTAACCATTATCTTCACTCTGATTTCAGACTGACTTCAGTAACACTTGTAGACGGAAAGAAGCACAATTATAACCAGTATTTTCCAGTACAATTATAACCAGTGTTCTCCAGTACAATTATAACCAGTGTTGCTATGTCCTTTCCAGAGTTCTGTGTTAAAGCCAGGGCTGCATATCTGCATCTTAGATAAGACATAGCCTGTTATTTTTTAAAGTAAGATGTGTGAGAACTCTCACAATACACATTATTCTACAGCATCTGTTGTGAAATGCACAGAAGAGGGAAAGAAATGCCTAAATACATATTTCTACAGCTAAGAACTGTCAAAATTCAAAATGCCTCTGGGGATGTCTTTCAAAAGCTAAGACACAAAGTGAACTTGTATCTGGTACAATTTGAGAAATTCTGCAACACGCATCACTCTCTTTCCATTGCTCCAATTCCTCTCATGTGAGGTATTAGAGCTTCCTTTGAAACCTTATGAATCAAGGCAACTCCTTGCCTTCAGGTGTAATTTCAATCCTAACTCTGATATCCCTATAAAGCTAGGCAATATATCAGCCTCATTGAATAACAGGGGTATTCAAACAGTGCGTATGAGGTTTAAAGTAGTCAGTAACCAGTAATAAACATGTAAGTTGCTGCCTATATAATTCACTGATACAAAAGTTAAGAACAGCAGACAAGCCAACACACTAACAGGGACTCATTAACGTGAACTACTAGAATGAATAACAGGTTATCTGAATGACTGCATTGCTATTAAGCTTCAAGGGAAATTAATGCAAAAGGGTAGTTGAACAAGAACAGGAGACAGAGACAGGACTTTAATGATCCCAAGGAGATCAGCATTTGCAATCCCCTGTCTGATTCTGAATCATATTTGAATGCACTCGGACGCAGAATCATGAGGACTTTTAAGAATAAAATGTCCATGTACAGTGTCACAGAACTATATCTGAAGGAGGAAAGGAAGAACTAATTCATGTTTCATTTTAATTATCTTCTCAGAGATGTTAAACTAGCCAGTACAGCACCCTTCGAGCTGCATTTATAAATTCTGTAAGCTGGCAAAATATTCTCAATAAACCAACAAATTATACAAATTTATGTTTAAAAGTGAACATTCTAGGACTGCATATAGATCACAATGAACAAATGAAATTAACAGGCCAAATTTAGGTGTTACTAGACTCACAAATCATGTTTTCTTTCTCTCCCACAGACTTTTTTTCAATAACATATTGATGCTTAAAAGAGAAGACAATGGAGAATCCGTTTTCTCTTGGCAGCTCCCTTTTTATTTGTGAGGCTGAAGATGTCAACTTCGTATCAGTCATAGGATGTTACCAATGCACTAAAAAGAAGGAAGGAAAATTCAATCTAATATTCTTACATATTATGAAAAGGTGGATTCACAACATTTAGGACTTTTCATGTTTTATATAAATTTTAGCAATGATTCATTTAATTATGAAGCAATTTCTGGATCTACAGAGGCTGTGTCCAGAGCATAAAAAACTGTTATTTGTAATATGAGTGTGAATTGGAATTGGAATTGGAATTGGANGAATTGGAATGGGCAGCTTGTTCAACTGAATCCAAGGGTCTTCCAAACTTTGATCAGAATTCCTTAAAAAATCTGTGCCCTAACACAGAAATATAAACCAACATTTTTCTTCCTGAGGTGGTAGTAGTTTCTTACACTTCTCTGCCAACATTATCTCAAAAATAAGTCTGGGTCTCCAAAACCCACAGAATCTTTGAAATAGGTGTTCATATAGGTATTAGACAATGAACCACTCTATATTATATTTTGTAGCCTCCTTATCATGCTCAGAAATGTGATTTATGGCTTATAACTGGTTATTAACTGTATCTGACTGTCATAATTATATCTTTCTCTAAATTATAGCAAGAAAAGGTTTTCTCCAGGCCATGAATTGTCCTGGAATAGAAGCCAATTAGATGACATGGAAATCTGAATAAACTTAAAATAAGTGACACAGAATAAAACGGATTTATAACTTCAAACATGAAACTAAATAATAGTATTTATATACCTATAAATTTTAAAGCTCACAGACAAATTTAAAAGCATTTTGGTGATACTGTCAGATGAGAAGTGCATAAACAGAAGTTTCCTTTGATTATCACAGTGTTTGCTTCTGAAAATTAGAGCACAGCCATTTATCAGAGGGTGTCTCAAGCCTGTAATCAGTTAAATATATTCAAGAACTGCGGTAATTTCTTATGCTGAATGCTTATGCTGAATGTCAATCAAAGCAAGGCAAAACATGAAGCAATGTGCTAATGTAAATGTGAAATCTGCATATGCTAAGGTGGCACAATGGAGGAGTAAGTGAGAGTCACGTTCCTGATGAATTCCTGATGTCTTACAGTACTTTGAATAGTCAGGAATGTGTGAATTCAGAGGACTTACCCTTTCAAAATGCAGCTCTATATAGACTGAATGGTAACTCAGAGCAAACAACTGCTATTCTGTGATGACAGAGATCAGATAACATCACCCTTTAGGCGCTATTTGAAAGTGGAAAGAGGAGGACATGACATTTCCAAGGTGTGTTTCTGAATTTCACATCAACATCAGGAGACACCTTGATATGGAAACTCTGTTTCATGGCAAACCCATCTTCTAAGAAAGTACTTCAAATACTTCAATGAAACTGAAAATAGGCAAGAGCCACAATAATACAATTATACTGGTATAGAGGCAAAACAAAAACAAGCTGACTCCTTAGTTCTCCACAAGGACAGACCTTGCCAAAATCAATCATCTGTGTCCAACAGCCCTGTTATTTCTCTCAAAGGAAAAAACTGTGTCTCCTCATAAGCTTAAATTTTCTATTTCCCTACAGATGATTTTCCAGATTCACTGACGCTAATCCTTGGATAGCTGACTGATAATGGATTGTTCAATACAGAGGTGTAGAAAAATTAGTATTACTAAGTCATGTGCTATGCTATGGATCACAATTACAGGAACTACCTTTTTGACTAGACACGTAAAAAAGCATATTTTTTAATAAAACCTTTTTTTATATACAAGTTAATAAACTTGAGTCTTTAGGATTGGTTTACTTGTATTTATAAGATGGTATAGCTGCAGAAAGTCTTGATGGACACAAGGAACACTGAACAAAACTGAATGGAGGGCTACTAAATACTCAAAAATCTGATCAAATATGTCTTGAGGCAACAATACTTGGAGAAAGGCAGAAGAGTATTATTAGACGGTATCATTAATATGTAATTATATATTATTATATATCCTTATTTATATAAGGATCTATATCTCTCTCCTTTTTTTTTTTGTCATACTATTGAGTGTCTGCTTAAGGCTATGTATGATATTACTGGAGCAGACCAACTGAACCACTACAGTCATTATTATATTCTTATCTGAATCACGACAGAAAATATTGGATATACCAATAATACTACCCATAATTTTTTGTTATAATGGACCAAATTTAAGTGAGAATTTATTTACATGATACATTTGTCATATAATAAATTGATGACCAATGAAGAACCAAAAAGCAAGGCAACCAGACTTTTAGATAACTATGCTTATGGCTAGTACTAATTTACTTGATGATCAGCTAGAAGTGTAATCCATCTGTCTGCTAATATCTCCCATCATATTTAAAGCGACATAATCCATCAGAAACTGTTAGGGGATCTTTAGTGAGTAGCAGCTTTATCAGACTTCCAAGGAGTACAGTTAGGGAAGATGTGCTAAAGGTGAAACTTCTACCTAACCATGAGCATGGCTATTTCAAAACGCACATTGAAAGGCACGATATCATTTTAATTTTTTACTTCCTATGTCTAAACCTTTCATTTTTGGAAAGACACATATTTATGATTTTCCATCCAATATTTGCTGTTGTGAAGGCTATGCAAAAAAATAAATATATATATAGGACATAAAGGTACATAAATTCAAAATATAAATTCATCACTATGAGACAAGTGATGCTTTTAACTGTATGTGGCAAGCAGAATTGGCTAAGTAAGCAGTAACAAGTTGTTCGAGAAAGTAAGAGTTGGTCAATAATGGAAACAAAAGTATTGTGCCTGATAAAATGACAATAACCTCACATCCTTAGGCATAACTCTAACTAAACAATCTCTCAATAAAATAGTACTCATTCATCTCAATAAAATAGTACTTATTCATCCCTCAAGAACATATCTAAATTAGACTTTTTTACACAGGTTTTCCATGTATCCTCCCAGGCCTGGATTACAATCAAATTATAAATCACAAATTTTTACCTAGTGAAAACCCAAAAGCAATTATACATATTGCACAATTCTTTGCTTTTTAACTCTCATCTTCTTCCTCTCTTTTTGTCCCAATATATAACCATAGTGACAAAAGAATTACTGGAGAAGACATGGATTATTTTTCTTTTTTTTTTTAATTGCTGCAGTTTATTGTGTGCATTGTTAATCCACAATTTATAGTATTTGAACTGAAATAACCTGAAACTGAAAAACTTTCAGTTAATAAAAATTAAAGTAAATCAACTATCCAGTCAAAATCTGAAAATGCACATATATAGATTTAAATGTGTACAATTTCTCTTCTATATTTTGTAACAAGCATTGGTTTTATTACTGCCTACAAGTTCTTCCACCAAGACAAACACTGTATTGAACTGGATATGCTTCACATATCACAGTGCCTTTGCCTCAGAAAATTTAGATTAGAAAGGCAAAGATTAGAAGAAAATATACATTATTGATTGTGGTAAGAATAAGATAAGAAAGATTGTTCGCTAAATGGAATTAAATTTCAAGACATTCAAAATTTCAATAGCTGACACATGAACTGCAGGTAGAGTTCCTAATTTAGAACAGCTAATAAACATAAACCCTATCAACCCAAACTGTAGCAACTGAAATGTAACATGTCATTTGGTTAATCTTTTAACAGCTTTCTCCTCAGTCACCAAAGCTGCTACTCACCTGTTACAGCTGAACTGTGCAAAAAGTCACTATGGGAAATAGTGTAAATTTTTCTCAGTACTATTATTCTGATCACCTTTATTTGGCTACAATCAAGGGCACTTGTGCATGAATAAACAGCTTTAGTTCTCTATAGTCATTGGCTGTATTTTTATCAAATAATTCCATTAGTCTAATAATGGAATAACAATTCCATGACTAGAGCAGAAGCAGTAACATGTAGCATTAGTGACCTAATAAATATGAGAAATAACATTGTTTATGACATGACTAATATATAAACTCTATTTATTTATATGATTACTGACTACAGCAAATAAAAATAGCAGTAGTAAGTTCTATTTATTGTTAGATTCCAAAAAGACTAGAGGGCTATAACTTTCAAACTATTAATTGAAAATAGATCAACTTGTTATATGAGTAATTGACGTCTATTGAGTAATTCCTACCTCGCAGCAGGATGTTGTTCCAATACATTAGCAAGAAATAGCACAGCTTTACTTCAGAATTTTCTTTGGTGTATCTGTAAGACATTACACAGTTATGACATAATATAGAATGTAGACAAAGAATATTCACTTGTTTATAGTACCTAAAGGACAGGGATTCATATTTCTCCACAAATTCTGATTTCACCGTAAGCATACATGGACAATGGCTGTTTTTTGACTGACAAGAAGCAAAGATATTAATGCAAATGATTCTCTGAAAGACTACCTCCAAAAGAAATATGGAACCAGTTTTTAGATTATTTCACTGTGATTATCGTTCTTATGCTGTCATGAGTAAATATAGAATTGTCAAGTATAACTTTCAGCATTGTTTTGCACTCATAAAGGCTAAAAAGTGGTATTTAGCCTGGGTGGTATCTAAATAGAAAATGTCACAAGAATATGTAATTGCTCTTTGAGGTAGTAACAGTGATCCAGTAGCATAGAAAAGAGTCTATATTGAGCATGCATTTGTGAAACATAGGAAATACACAGGAAAAACAGATTCAGAGACTAAATTTAAATCATGTTCCCTTTCAGAATCTACTAGGGTTACATTTAAACGTTGTTGGAGTCTTGACTTCTACTTTTCAGGCAAAATGTAGTTGGAACGACGATTGGAAGTTGCTCAACAAATTGCACCAGAATTTTATAAAATGATTGCAATATATATCTCTTCCTGGTGAAGTATTTTACTCTATTTCATAGAAGAAAAATTTTTCTCACTTGTGATTTCTATGATGCAAGAAGTTACCCATCTGTGACAGCAGAACTTTGTTGTCTGTCTGTTGAAAAAGATACCTGCAGAATCAGGACAATAGTTTGCAATACCTTTGGGATATTAGGGGTTAAAAGGTGCTCTCATAGAAAGAAGTCATTATTATTTAGCCATAGTGAGCTGAGGTTTATGACCAGAGTTGCAGGGAAGTTGCTGTATGTTTTACTTTTTCAAGATGTCTCAGTTGAAGTTCAGTAGGTTCAGGTACTTATCACGGAGCCATAGATTAACAAAAGAGTTGGAACATATCTGAGAATGTCGTTAAAGTTCACTTGCAGGAAGTGTCTTACAAAGTCTTTCTCAGAGATCAAAACAGGAAAAACACTTAGAAATACACAGTGTGAGCAAAGACTGATGGCCTCTAAGAAAGGAAAGGCAAGCTTCACCATCTGGTTAGGTTTCTTTGAAGACATGACTACCATAGGAGACAAAAAATGGAATTCAATGGACATCACATGTTCAGATTTCCAGAAAGGATTTGACAAAAGTCCAGCTCATGTGTTGCTCTTTTTTTGCTGCAAAGTGGCTCAAAAGCACATGGGCTAGCTGCCTGTTAGCGGTGTCTCACTGTTCAAAGCGCAGTGGAGAATGGAGGAGGAACGAGCTGAGCTCTCGGGGCATCTGGGCATACTAACTGCTGTGAAATGTCATGCATTGATGTTTCACAGAGTAACATCAATTGTATTTAACCCCATCTCTGCTGATTTCTAGTGCAGCGGCCAAATTTGCTTCTGGAGCACTGATTTTCTTCTGAAATTCTCATTTTGATCTGCATGGCTTTTTTGCCTTACACGTCTTAAGCATTGTCAGCCATTGCCTCTAAGATCTACTATAAATGTTGGGTTTGCCATTATGGAATTTGTGTGCAGAAGCTGTTGCTCCACAGCAATGTTTAGAGGTTTGTGCACATCAGCAAAGTAAATGGAGTAAGAAGTTACTGTTGAACTGGGGACTCATCCAAAATACAATAAAGTCAATGGAAAAATTTCTATGGATTTTAATAGGTCATGAGAGTGGTGTGACCTTCAAGCTTCTGTTGTCTTGTAGCAGGAATAGAGCTAAACGTAGCCAGTTTTATAGATTAAAGGCCCTACCTCTTCCAGGACATCACCATCTTTGTGTGTATTTGTTCACTTAAGTCCCAGGCTCTGTAGGTAAGAGACCAGATGGTGTCAATGACTTTCCCTGTGAAGGAATCCTTGCACCAATGCTTCAGCTTGCCTTCCCTCCCACGTGGTTTTGAAGACTAAGAAGCAAAATTCAACTGTCTCACAAAAACCAGTCCACACATGCTGCTGATCCAGAGCCTTGTGCCTACATGGCCGCTGGTCTATTGAGCATTAACTACTACAGAAGAAATGCTGTGATCCACTATGGATTAAATGAAAGTGTTTCATCTTGTTGTGAGCATCCCTTCATAGTGTCTTTACAGTACTGAATGTAGGAGGTTGCTTTTGCAAAAGGCTTTGAGGAAGGTGGTCTTTGGAAATCATCTTCATGAGACCTTTTTGCAAGTTATTGGTAGATCTATGAACCTAATTCTTTTAGTTTATTTAGATTTTCCCAACAAAAATTTTGTATCAAATGCATTCATTTAGTCTGTGACAAACTGAACTTCTACTGACATCAATATAAATATAGACGATCTCTGTGGATTTGGGCCTTATTTCTGGACATTAAATTATTTCTGATGAGGCAGTTCCTCATCTTCTGTGAATGTACTATTTAACTACAGTCATTATTACGGGATAATCAAATGAATAACTTCACAAGAACTTCTGTAAAGAATAACAAAAAAAATCTTATTTAAAAACCAGAAAGGATTAAAATCTTTGCTCAGGAGAGTCTGGAAATCAATAATAATTTGTATCAGTCAAAGGATATCAGGCATATTTGACAAAGTAAAAAGCCTATGAGCATTTTAGATGAAATATGCTCTTTCTTGCTTTATATGCCCTCCTTTTCAGCACTCACAGTTATTTTATTGCATTATCCATTCTTATCCAGGTGGTCCCCAAAATATGTCATCGTGAAAACTTTGTACATCTTTTAGAATTCATGTTCCAAGACACTGAAATAGTCCTAAGAGTTTTTGTGCCTTTTTCATTGCTGTCTACTAAAAGCCCCACAAACCATTATTTATGTAAATAAATAACAAATGCAACTTACAGAATGACATTTAAAGCAATTTTAAAGGTTCACTACCTTCAGAGTTACCATGTGACCACCATTTTTGTCCACAATTACAGCTACAGAAGCAAATCTTGATTCTAAGCATGAAACCAGTATTTCTTTTAAAATTCTTGCTTATGTGACTTAAGTTTGCACCTCTGTGATCTTTTTGCTCTGTAACATCCATTCTTTTTATCACAGTTTTGTGCAGTGACCAACAAAGTGTGAGAAAGTATCTACTGGGATTGCAAACACTGAAAACTATACAAGATTTTTTTTTTTAATACTACATAATTCTCATGATCTTATGAAAGTTTTGCATGGGAACAAAGAGAAAAAAAAACATCTTGATGCTTTACATTTTATAAGCACCATGCCTTTGTGTCATTTTGAGCAAATTCTAACACATCCTGGCTCAGAGCACCAATTAATGGAACTAGTTTTACTATTTGATCATGTGGACCTGAATTTCTTTAAATGATTGGTGAAATGAACAGCACTGGAAAACTTGCTTTATTTAAGTTTACTGTTTTTTCTAACTTGGGAATAATATTTGTCTCCAAGAATTATTGCAGTAAAACACCTATGTCATCATGAAAAAAATGTAATTAAAACATATAAAATGTCCAATATACAAGTGTGCACTTTGTATCTGGAATTCTGAACAAGATAAGTTAACAAAGAACAGAGTTAAGCACCAATTTTTCGAAGACAGCAGGAATAGCTAAACTGGTTTTAAAATGAACTTGCAGGATGTGGCTTCACAATAGTCACTTCAACAAAATCCACACAAGACAGTAGGAAAATGTTTGAGTGGGTCACTGGCTCCTAGTTTCTTTTTTAACACAGCTGAGCTACTTTTAGTACTCAACGAGCTTAAGTGAGACTGTGCTGAGTTGTAAGAAAATGTTTCCTTATGTAATTTAAGGCCCTTTATCAGAATTGGATTCAGACTTTAATCTTCCTAAATACTTATAGAAATGTAATTCCTCAAATCTGAGGCACAGTATTATTAAAAAAAAAAAATTAAAAATTAAAGTTTTAGAGATATTCACAGAAAACTACATTGAAATTGTACAGATTTGTTAAATTAATTACTATAGTAATCAGAATACTGAAGGGTGGTATATCTCACCAGAATTATCTTTAGTAACTTAACATCTGCCTTGGTCACATGCATGGTGGTAGTTGTAGTCCTTTTGTTTAAATGCCTATTTCAAGCTGGTTTGGCTTTTTTTGAAATGTTTTTCAAATGGGCATGTGTAAATTCAGTGGAATTATGATCTCTGAGCTGAATATATATTAACTTAGCTTGTGACTGAACAGGATTTTGCAAAAACCTGCATACTGAGGCAATCACCCTCCTCCTGATGACTTAAATGAATGTTTTTCCTTATGAATATACGTATATTATTATTCAGTCTATGTAAAATACTCTTGAAGAAGAAAATAAAACCTTGCCACACATGGTGGGTTTTTTTTCATTTTCCGTAACTGAAAATATTTCTACTGGAAAACTTAATCAAATATATTTCTAATGTTTATTTTTGTGGATTTGTTTGGTAAGATAATCAAACCTCCGAAATCAATGTAAGCCCGTAAGTTGATTGTGTATTGGAGACACAATTATTGCAAACTTTGAAAAGAAAGAAGAAAAGATTCAATAGATATTTTAAAGTACTTGCCATTTGGCAGAATATTCTTTGCTACATCCAAACTTCTGGTCATTACATAACTCACATTAAAAAGCTAGAACTTTCTAATGTAATTTTCTGCATATATTAAATTCCGTCAGCTATAAATATATTCTAGGTTTTAAATGAGTGATATGTTAAAAAGGTCTGATAATTAATAATATTGACAAGAGAGAATAATAGTATATTTGAAATATTTTTTCATTCTGATGCCATTGTCACCTGCCACTTCCTTTTCTTTTCTCTATTTCCTTTTCTTATTTAAAGTGTCTTTGAAATAATTGCATTTATAAATTGTATTTGACACACGAAAAGAAGGAGAGGAAACAGGGCTGACATCCGTCTTATAAAAATCAAAATGAGATTTATTGCTTCAAATATTCAATCTATTTCCTCAGTCTGTGTTATAAATGCACCTGCATTACCAGCTGCATGTCATCAGAGATCATGAGCAATTTGTTCTACAATAAAACTGGAAAAGTACAATCACTGTTAAATAACACCTGTGGAAATCAAGGTGACACTGGTAATTTTGGAGGAGGTCATTCTATTATCAGTGCATATTAGGTAATGGAACATAACAGGGAACACACGTATAAACAGCTTCCAAATCAGCCAAGAGTTCGTGATGGTATGATAAATGGAGAGCAGAACTTGCATAGTACAGAACTGCTCAGGTGTTTCACCACATAAAAGAACAGGAGAAGGAATAATTACTGAGGAATCTAGTAAATTGGACCAAACATTCAAAAATTATTTAAAAAAAGTAACCAAAATGTTGACAAAAAGCATAAATCATGCTTAGACTGCAACTGGCAGCTCAGATACTCTGCTAAAATGACAAAGTACTCAAAGCTGACAGATTGTTACACTAAGGAACTAGATTCCTCACATTCTTTCACATATAAGTATAAATATATCTATTACTTTTGTTTCTATATATAAAACTGGTAAGCCTGCTTATGCCAAGCTAAATGAAAAAAAAACCCACCATATTTTCATACATTTTCCAGAAAAAAAAGAAAAAAAAGGAAAAAAAAAGAAAAAAGAAAAAAAGAAAAAAATAGGTGTGTTAATTGCTCTGGTAAAGCACCCACTGCTGACAAAGATCAGGTAGGCTACAGATGGCCACATGACCTTGAAACAGACACTGTTTTTATTACATGAGAATGCTTTTCTGTTTTATAAGGAGTATAAGTGGAGAGCAACAATATTCCAATGCCAGATCTTCTGATCCTTGGAATGTGTTCAATGCACTTTTGAGATAAACCTTAAGGCCTTCAGTGAATCAAATTTTTGAGGCCAGCCTATGAAGAATCAAAATGAATGTGTGGGTGTGGGTGTGTGTGCATGTATGTGCCTGTGTGGCTGTGCCCTCTTCTTCTTGAACAAAAACCTGGAGGCATTTCCAAAACTTAAAGAGTATTTTGAAGCAAGATGAAAAGAAAGAACAAAGGTAATAGTTTCTATCTGTAGGGATTATGTTTGTAAAGTCATATAGACTTAAAATTCAAGGTTATAAACAATTTTTTAGAAATAGAAGGCACTGCTTAAGATGTCACAGTACCTTACTGCACAGAGAACTGTATGCATATTAAGCTTGGAGAACATGTATATTTTTTTGCAAACTGGTCTTCAGAGGATACAAAGCCTTTGTTTTATGAGGTAAACATTGCTAACTAAAAACATTTAAAGGAATGAATCTATAAAAGATTTTTAGTAAAATGTAAAAAATGTCTAATTCTTGTCAAACCAAGGATGTGATTTGGGGAGTGAGGCTGGGGAGCTTTTAGCCTTAGCTCTGGATGAGATTTATGTTAAAAAAACCCTTTAATAATACATTTGTAAAACATTAATGAAATAATAGCATAAATCTTGAAACAGAATTCCAGATATGAATTAACATTAATTTTGAAAGACTATTCCACTCATTCTAATTTGCGTGTGGTCATGTATTATGCACAATACCAACCCCTATCAGATAAATCAGTACCTCAGGTAGGTGACAGCGACGTAAGCACACAGTAATGAGGCAGTATGTCTTAGACATCAGCAATTCCTTACTCTTTCTCATGGTTCCAGAGGTAATGTTTTAATAGGATTAACAGTTATGAAGCATCACCAAATACTTTGGACGAAAGTCAGCATGATTTCTCTTCAGGAACTTACAGGTAGCTCTAGGTTTAGGCCTTCAGACGCAGCTCTCTGTGCCTGTGCTTGTAACCCTGCACAACTCAGGGTCAGGCCAGAACGTGCCATTTTTTTTTTCCTGCTGTCTTTTTGAGACTCATGGATGTTTTCAGCTCCTTTATGCTACCTGAAATTTAACAGCTATGAAAAAAGGCAGAATGATCTGACTTTGTTTCAACACAGCAGCTCAGCCTTCTTAAGATACTTACCTGGCTAGAAGCAAGCTATATATTTTATATTCAATATTTTGTAAAACTTTCAGGAGACAAACACTCTCTTCTGGTCATGATTTTAATGTATTACTTTTTTAGGTTAGAAGTGCACTGTAAAATACATTCAGTATTTTTTCGAAGCAAAAAAACATGAAAACATGTTAAGATCAGCATAAGCTTTCAGATACTTATTTATTGCAACTAAATTCACTTTTAATAGGTTTAATAATTGGTATTTAATGAAAAATATCCTAGCACTGGAAATGATTTTTTTCAGAGCTGTGATGTATTATTCATTCTATAGGATGATTATCAGCATTCAAACCATGCCTCCAGTCTCTTTTATACATGATTTTTCTTTACTATCACACGCCGTTTCAGGACCTGAATTTCAGCATCAAACACTTCTTGGTGGAACACATACCAGAGAACATCATCTCCCTCCCGTCTCATGTCCTAAATATTCACTCCAGCTTCTGCTGCAAATTGATTTCTCTCATGTCTGTATGATCCATGGACCATGCCAAATGCTTCTGAGGCTTTAAAGTTGGATTTAAGGGCAAAGAATTAAAGTTAAGTGCAGGTCAAGAAAAATAAATATATAACTGGAAATTTTAAATTACTAATGAGCTTTTGTTTTTTCAAACATTGTTTTTACTTTAAAATCTCTATTATGTATAAACACACTCTTACTTTCCTTTTTTGTAACACGATCATTTATAAATAAGAGAAGTTACAAATAGAAACACATCCAAGCATTTGCTCTCTCACAATCAATCTTGATCTGTACAAATCTCAGAAGAAATTACATTCTTGCTTCTGCTCTTTTAAGAAAAAAAAATCTTTTTGACTTGAAAATCTTGGTACGGAAACAGAAATGAGCTAATGAGAAAAGTGAAATTATAGACACTCAACCCATAAGCTACCTTGGATAAAAGACAATAAAGTGTATTATGACTAAAGCAGGAAAGAGCACTCAAGGGACCTTGTTTCCCACTCAGCACACAAAACTGATTCTGAAATCAAAGAATTCTGTCAAATATGTTATGATGTAATAAGATTCTTGTTTCTTTTTGCTTTTAAATCTATTCAGTGAAAATAACACACAACCGTCACCAATAGGCTATTAATGGAAAAAGGCTGTATGAAATATCACTAGAAAATAAATGGGGGAATATTTGCCTTTTAAAATTGGTATTTAGGTATCATTAAATCATGTATTTCTAGTATCTAATTACAGATTGTCACAGAATAAAAGATCAGCAAAATTTTGAATTCTTTTTTAAGTCATATATTGAAATATTGTGTTCAGTGCTGTGGGGGTTTTCTGACACTGGTTCCTTCTTCCTTCATCAGAAAACCTTAAAATGCATTATTTTAAGTGAATGCAATACTTGGTACCTGTAGGAGTGCTCAGCATTTAATCAAAATCAGGTTCAGTAAGAAATTAGAGTGAAATAAATTAAGAAAAGTCCATGCCTGATCTTCAGCTAATATGAATTTATACAGCTCCAGAAAAGTCAGTGAGCTTGGATTATCTTGTTAAAACTGTATGAAAAATATCTAATATCATTTTTATCGTGTAATGATGTAAGAACTTAAAGATTAGGAATGTTTTGACTTCCAGAGCAGAAAGTCTATGAATTCAGTCTATCTATCTTGCAACACAACATGCAGTTTACCACAAATATAATTGTGCAGCTTTTGGAGCAGCTTTTATTCCAAATTTATACTAATATAGTACCCAAAAATATATTGCAATTAGAAACACTGTAAAATAAGAAATCTCTAATATGAAAGAAGAAGAAAGTATCTGTTTTGGAGCAATTAAAGCACCCTGTAGTATCATCTGACCTATTTTCTATTTTCTATATGATGCATTTTACTGCATGATGATTACAAGTGGTAAAAAAAAAAAATTGGACCAGTTTCAAATGCCTGTATTTGAAACTGAAGTCAAAAATGTAGATTAACACTGGAAATGTGTTCCTATTTTCATAATGTTTTTAACTCGAGTTTTCAATCAAAATGTTACAAAATTGTAGGGAATTTAAAGCACAGTTATAAATCTCAAATGTGAAATGTCAACCTCCCTTTAAATGACAAGTTCCTAACCCATCTCCTCCCCTTTCACAAGCTTTTCACAACCTTTTTCACCATCATGTCTGTGACAAATTAATACTGTCATCTTTCTACCACCTTCCACAAGATTCAGTCAATGTCAGCAACTAACCTTATGCTCTGCTGCTGCTTATAGATTAATTTACTTAGCCATCTGTCTGTTTTCTCTGCTCTAAGTATTTCCACATTGTGTGATATTTTAATAAGCAAAAGCAATTAAATCTAAAATACTGTTTTAAACTATGGAAGATGCAATGATTTGTCTGGAAATTGTAGCTGGCTTCTTGCAAACATCAATGGCATCATGATGACTATCTCTCACTCCAGACAGAAGAGAATAATCAAGGGGGTTTTTTCCTTATTTATACTTTTATTCTCATTTTATTATTTCTATATTTTTTTCAGTCATATCTTGTCTTTCTCCTTCTGCTTCCACACAGCCTGACATACTACAGGAGAATTCCATTTATAGGATATTAAGGAATACTCAGGTTGTCCTATAAAAAACCAAAAATGCACAATGTAATTTAGGTATGGGCAACTAGAAAAAGAACAGGTATTGTCAGTCTCTGCTGGACAGGATTGTGTAATACAGTCATTTAAACAAAGCTGTGTCAGATAAGGTTCTCAGCTATCTGATTTGAATGAGCAGAAGTTGATGATGGATGTATGTAACATGTAACATGAATAGTAATAACCACTCCCAGGAAAGAACATGTCTGGAGGAAAACAAACAAACAAAGAGACAAAAAACGCTAAAACCCCAAACAAACCACCAGAAAAACTCCAAATTCATGACAGAATTGGATTTCAGAGGCATGCAGTTATATGAAACTGCCTGTGAAACCAGGAAATTTATTCTACATTGTCCTGCTCCCATTTTTCAATTTCAACGCATTCTCTTTCCTGTTGTGCTATACATTTTGTGAGACTAGCAAGATGTGTTGAAAATAAAGAGATAAAAAAAAATCTGGGCTGAAACTAAGCACTCAAAGTTCACTGTCCCTCTCCAAGAGTAAATACCTTTGAGACTTTTTCTAGATGCAATTGGTAAATCTGAAAATATATTTCAGAAATGCAATAAAAGAAAACAAATGCCTACAATTACAATAATTTCTGCTAAATGAGAAAAATCCAGACTGTACACAGGATCAAATGCTACCATTCATAGCTTATTGTTAGATAATGCCTGTGTTGGATAATGAGAAAGCAAGGATTAAAGTGCAACTCTAGAAGAGAGGAGCACATTATCAAGGAGATACATCATTAATTAATTCACTATGAAAAGGGAGAAAAACTGTTTCTGATTTTGTACAACAGAGATGAATCAGAGAAAGAATTGTGTTGGAATATAAAAACATATTAATTCTGTGGAATTCAAGATTTCTAGCTTTGAGAGGTATAAAAGCTTCATTTTTCAGGCTCATCTTTTGGAAGTATTTCATAAATGTTCCTTGGGAATCAGGACTGGAGAAGGCAGAGAAAGGAAGAGTTGTTCTTTAGGAAACATGTGGCCTGTGGTGGTTGGACATTCCTGTCCTTTACTGACTGCCTCCCTGGTTCACTTTGGTGCACAGAGTTATTTCACTTGTATAAGTGGAAAGCAATTTAGCCTATGAAAATACTAATATTTTATAGGAAACACATTGTTTCTAGGAACTTCTAGTTTAAATGTCTTTCTTCTTGCCATTTTGCTGTAGTACTGATAGAATAATAAAATTGTGGAAGAAAATACCGATCTTTTAAAATGTGATAAAAAAATACAAGATATTTATTTTAGGGGTTTTTTTTCCCTGCTATTTATTTAGAATTGAACCATGACATCATAAGTTGAAGGGAACATTTTTGTGAAACTTTGGCATCTTTTTCCTGTGTCTTCATTTCAAATACATTATGTTAGAAATTCTAAAGACTAAAGGAAAGACAAGATTGACTCTTTTGAAATTCATCCATTCCCCAGCTTCAAACCAAGTCTGGAATGCCTTCCCAGTAATTCTTGTTCATTAACAGAATCTAGTCTGTCATTCAGCAAAACCTACTTAAGACAGTTCAATGGGTTTCCTTTTTAAAGTTTCAAATGGAGTAAGACAGTGGGAGCGTTAGAACTGAGAATGAGTTGAATTCTGAATCCATCTTTCCCTTTGCCCTGAATTTTTTCTTTTCAATCTTTGTTGCAAATTCAATGGATGCAAATGAAATTCATCACTATAGGATAAAAAAAAAGTGTATTTTTGCTGCAAGCCTTTTAAAATGACTTAATGTTATTAATTTCATCCTTTTTTATTCATTTCCAGGCAACTGTGTATTTTTTTGTTAACATTTAAGTCATCCAGTATGACTTCCCTTAAACTAGTTTCAGTGGCAAATCTGCATTCTTCTAATAAAATGTCTTGACCCCTTCATAAAAACATTTCATCATGAAAGAGTAATTATGGAGAACAAAGCTTAAGTTAATTGCATTTTTGTTATTCTTGGTGCCCTTTATTGGGATCTCAGTTTGATTTTAATGACATTCAGTAGGTGATTCATTACCAAGGTTTTCTGCTTGGCACTTACCTCCTTTTTAAAGTACTTCATTCTGAACTTGTAGAACATACATTTTTTAAATCAGATAAAGCATACATAACATCAGCCATTGCCTAAGTTTTGCTCATTTCCCCTTCCCAGCTTCTGTGTCTGGAACAAGCACCCATCAGTCCTTTCCTGAGAATGTTGATGAGACAATATATGTCATGGTTTTTGTGAATTCATCCAGCCCATATCCTTTGTCTCAAGTTCAAGCAAACAGGAAGTTTGCCTTCTGATTCCACAGAGACGTGTGGTAAGGAAAGTGGATTCTACAACCTCATCAAATTCTATTATGCTTTAAGTGTTTTTAAAAATATACTTAACAAAAATATATAATTTATTCAGTTTGAAAATCCAAATCCTTCTTGACTATAATATTTCATTTCTTTCACTGGTGTTTGCTATACTTTTTGCTGGTTTAGAATTAAAAATATGTAAGTATTTCCCCACATTAAGAATGACACTGAAATAAAAATAGCAAATCTAACAAGAGACAAAACAGCATAATTAAGCTGTTGAATGGGTTTATAGTATTATAGACTACTCCAGTTCTCCTGAACATTTAAATGGAAAATTAATTGTCGTTAATTGAAACTATTAAAAACAGCTGAAGACACATTTGGATTTATTTTCCATGAAAAAAAGCAAAATAGCCAATTATCAACTATGATGAAAAAAATCACTATCCATAAACATAAAACATCCTTAAAACATCACTCTCAACCATCTGGGTTTGTGCAGTATGCTAATAATTGGTGTTTCCTGGAAAAACATTAGGGTTGCCTAGATTTTATGCATTTCTTTAATTTGAGTCTTACTTGTATTTTCAGTTGCCATTTTAAGTGATGGGGGAAATGATTGAGAGAGTAGAAAATAACCTTCTGTACTTAAATACTGAAGATAATTTGAAGTATCCAGCATTCCTACCATTTGGAGCTTTCTTCCAAACAACCATGTCTTCTCATACAGATAACAAACACAAGAGCATTGAACAAAANTATATATATATACACACCAGAACAGTCCCAGAGGTCAAATGCAGGTAAAGAACAACAGAACAGAAATATAAAGCAATAGAATGAAAGTCGTTTGACGACTGCTGATCTTGGTGAAAAACTTACAAAAATCAGGTCAGAATAATATGTCAGCCAGGGACATTAGCCAAGAAGAATCTCCCTGTTAATTAGGAAATAAGCTGTCTTAATTAGTCATCCTGCAAAACACTGATTGTGGGCCCAGCTTTCAGTTTTTAGTATCACTGGATGATTACCTTACTAATGCATAAATGGATAATTTACTACATATTTGAGAAATGTAATTAAAACCTGACAGCTTGGGCATTATTAGTAATATTAAGAAAATACAATATATATTCTATAATTAGCATAAAATATACCTTTTTATGATTAAAGGATGTATGACCATCATGTACTTGCTCATCAATTCTAGAACAGATATTGCTGACTTTGATTTTCATTTTCATCATATTAAAATTAGTAAGCTGTATTTTCAAGGTCATCAGTATCTGAACACATGCTAAGCCAAAAGAAAAAGGATCATATAAATAATGGCTATTTCTTTTTATGCAAATAATAAAATGGTCATCAGAAACTACTAGATGAATGCATTTTATACATCAGAGAAAGTACTTAGTGACCTCTGCTAAGAATAAACCCATGCTCTGTGATTATTTCTTTCAGCATTGCTCAGCTTAGAAAGTTTGTTTGAAGCCTGAAAGTTATCTTTCTTATACATGGTTCAATACAGTCTTCTTTATTTTTTTAATAGAAGAAGTGTGTTTTCTATTTTGTGATAGGGACTGAATACATAAGCATTCATGGTTTCCTATTCTTAAATAAACACTCTAAATGAAAACACCTTCTATTGTAACATAAAGAAAAAAAAATCCATACTTCGATTTTTCCTCTAACTCAATGTGTGTTAGCAGAAATGTAATTTCACCACTTGGTACTACTCAGTTTACAGTGAGTAGAGAAAGACAATGATTTCCTCAAATGGTTGTTTAGAGGCCTAATTAGGTGCTTTTTATAACATTCTGAGATCCTCAGAGGAAAGCAATTAGAGTGTGCATAGGAAAAGTATTACTATCTAATTAATTTGTTATTGAAAAATGACGTGATTATCTGACATATTCTGAATATAATTGCACCCATTACTACTTTTAAGGCTCCGTTTCAACTTGCATGGAATTTCACACCTGAGAAAGAAAAATGTTCTCCTAATTCAATCATCAGTTCTATGAATAATTCATCAGAATGACTTTGTGCACAATGCATTTTTCTAGGCTTCATTTTTCCTGTGTGCACTTTCATGTGATAAAGGGGCAGCCTTGTCTCTGAACTGGAGACACACAGATCTATCTGATGGATGCACCACCTGGTGAATTAGGAATTGGCTGGGTGGTCACACTCCAGTTTGGACTCAATGTCCAAGCAGAGATCAGTGATGAGTAGAGCTCCTCATGGGTCAGTAATGGCACCGTGACAATATCTGTTGGTGACATGAAATACTGGGACTGAGTTCTGAGGGAATTGACATCTCAGTGTCTTCTGGTACACCACAGAAACATATTCCTTTCCTTACTGCAAATGACTTTCTACTTTCATTACTTTTTTTTGTTTGTTTGTTTCACTCTGAGGTTCTGCAGATACTAGAAGATTGGGCAGACAATTTTTTACATTAAACAAATGGGGTTTTTTCTGTGGAAGAAAATACGATAACCTCCTACATTTAAAGCAGCATTATCTGTGATCTATGCATTACTACAATACTTTTTATTTTACAAAGTTCTTATGAAAATCATCCTGAAGCAAGACTTGAAGTGCATTTCGTGTGACTGCATCTCAGGTGTGGTAGACATGTTCAGGCAATAGCTCATTTAGAACTTCACTGCTCCTCTACTCCCAATCAATACTATGGTACAGGTCAAAACCTTATTCCTAAAATAACAGAAAGAAGTATAGGGTTTTTCCCCATCACAGCTCACTATAGAAAGGAAGGTAATGCCATAACCATCCAAATGCTTTGCCATTTCTGTCCCCTGATGGCACACAGGAAAATGACAGCATTGAGACACTCTGAAAGGCAGGTCTATGAGTTAAATAACAGGAGCAAAATCTGGCGCCTGCATAACCTCCCTCAGTGCCTGTGAACTGTTATGAATATAGACTGAGTTTTTTAAAAATATCAGTAAGTCTCACATCATTACACAACATGTGAGATCTAGTGAGGATATTTTATATGGTTCTAGTCTAAAGCACCGTTAGAGATGACAGCAGTACTAAGATGAAGCAGGGTGGGGTCAGGCAGAATTTTACCTCTCTTAAATAACAATGTAAAATGTAACATCTATTCTCTAACCACGTGTCTGTGTCATTTCAAAGTATGTGTACAGAAATATTGAAGAAATACATATTTAAAGACAAATTAATAGGAGCAGATTAAGCAACTGCCTTTAGATATGAAGTACTTTTAGAAATATTAATACAGCTGTATTTTCTTTTATAAATATCCCTTATGAGAATAAAAAGGCAGAAGAATTGGTGGGAACTAATGCAGTCTACTTTCTACTAGATTTCTGGCAGCACTCCTAATTAGCACAACAGCTGATTAGGACCAGGTCCTAGCTATAGCTCATCTTTGAACAAAGTTTACATGTTCCTAAATATGATTGCTACTGAACGCCACAGAGGAGTTATTTGGTTAATAGAACATTATATGTGAGATTTCCCAGAAGATTCACCTTCTTGCTATAAAAAGCAGTAACAAAAATAACTGAATGGCATGTATCTATTCCACATGAACTTTAATTTTGCTTGTGTTAACACTATCTTTATTATAGAAAAAAAATTATATAAAACTGAGTGTTCACATGAAGATTTTGTACTCTCTGAGAATTTTCTTGAAGAATAAGGTTAGGTCTCAAATGTCAACTTCTACTGATGTTTTATTAATTCCATTTTTATTTAAGGTCTGAAGTAGAATCCTGACCAAACCTATATTCATTAATTTCAGGCAAGATTCGGAAGCAGCCTGAACAAGGCCAGCTTAATTTATTTTTTTAACAGCAAATAAAAGATGAAGAAATTGAGGTTCGTGTCTAAAATTCTGGCTATTACTGAAACTTGAGTACCATTATTGACTGTTATATTAATTGTGGGAATTTGTTCAGGCTCACTGTAAAATTTATGAGGTATACACTCTAAAATTAAAGCAGGTCTACTGGAAATATGATGACTAATACAACACATTCAGATTTTTACCAGGTTACAGACTGGGCTAATGAGGATTTGTTGCCCCTGAAGAACAGAAAAAATGCTCTGCCTTTTCTGATAAGACACATCACCTCTTTAATATCTCAGGATGTTACTCTGGCCCACAGATTTTCCTCATGCTGCCCAGATAGGATTGATTATACAGTACTAATCTCCTGGTATAATAGTGAAGACAGAAATACTCTACTACAGCAATCAAACAGGTATTATTATGTCATGAAGCAACCTTCAACCTATGTAATCAATTTACATTGTAGAAGTATCTTTGAAGGCATATGCCTTAAAAGAACCTGTGAGTGGTAGATGGAATCAAAAAGGAGCTGTTAAACATCAGCTAAAGCTATATTACTGCTCTAAAGTATCCAGATACAAATATTTCAATGTAAATAAGAAATTAACTTTAGTGATTCACATATGCTTCATAACTTTTTACCTCATTATAGAATGTCACACTGATCTACCGCCTCTGATATTATTTCAAGTTTTACTACTTCCTTTGCATTAAGGCTATAGCATTACTTCAAATTACTTTCTTAACCACATTTGGTATCTCATAAATTCAGAAGACAGTTAAAATAGAGAAGTTTTACAAAGCATAAGCTCAAGTGTCTTTGGTAATGAAATTATTTCTTTCTAAGTTCTTGCCTATACAACAGTCTGAGAAAAGTGTGGCAAAAAAATTCTTCAAAAAACCAAGGAGCAACACAGCAATCCTACCAGTTCCAACCACAGAAATACTTTACTGAATCATACATCTGTGTGTGTATGTGTGATTTGGGCTACTTTAATATGTGGTGTTGTTTTTATTTTTTTTTCTATTAGAAAATTTAAATTGATTCAACTTATGTGTATATGTATAAGGGAAGCGATCCATTAAGCTGTGGAAGTCTGGGTATGAGGAATGAAGTTTTGGGGGTTTGTCCTACTTTCTCCCATGTTAATCAGTGACCACCTGAGCTGCATTTAGGCCATGGACTATGAGTTGGATTTACTTCCTGTGACCTCTCAGCAACACTCACCATCCCTCTCCTTCACTGAATGTGTTAAAAGGAATCCTCTTCTGTTATTGTTCACTACTTTAAAGTACAGTTTGCCACACAAGCCATTTTTAAAGCACTGAAGCACATTCTAATCATAGCACTTGAAATTATGCACAAAATAATCCTGTAACATAAACTAAGAACTGACATAGTTGCTTTGGTGTGCAATTGTTTGATTCTGTCATCTTTTTTTTAACCTGCATAAGTACAATATAATTTCCAAAGCAGAATTGCTACAGTTAATATTAAATATATAATATGAAAAACAGGTCACAAAAGTTCAAAATTTGTCTGCAATGTTTAAAACATCTCTTCATAAATGTGCAGGATGCAAAAAAATAGGTTTTATTTCTGATTGGCATATGCAATGTGAATACAGGAAAGTTCATTTGTTTGCAATCTGAATTTTGATACTACTTTCAGCTCAGAATTAATTTGTCTTAGCTAGAGAATTGACAGCATTTTGATAAAATAGAATTAATTTAAAGAGAGCAAAACATAGCAAGCAAACTGACTTACATTTGGGACAAAATACAGAAAGTGAAGCTGCTAATTGCAATCTGACCGACAGATATTTCATACTTCATTACTGAGCATTATCTTAATTTCAACTAATAATGCTATGTTGCTGAACTCAGTAGTACAAAATTACTAAATTAAAATGATTCAATTTAAGATTGAAATAATTATGGTTTCAGAAAATAATCTTACTGGAAGTTTCATTTCAGCAGATCCCCAAAAACCCCACTAGAATCATGTAAGTAATATTCAAGTATTTGTGCTTCAAGCAGAATTACTCTCTGCCATGACGTATCTATAATGTAAAACACGATAGAATAGACTAAATTATTTTTTAATTTAAAATATTAAATGAATCTTGAAAATATCAGGTCATACATAAGTATGGAATAGATATTTATTTTGGACTGTGTCATGTAAACCCAGGGAAGTACGCCCCCTTAATTAGGATTGGACCTGGTCCACAGAGCAAGCAGAGCTTAAAGCTGAGTTGTGAGCAAATTTCAATGTTACAGAGAACATTTTGAAGAGTAAAATTCATCATGCTTCCTGTAAAACTACCCAGGACAAAATAACATACAAGTATTTGTCAAAGTATGTACAGCTAAGAACAATTAACTGAACAGAGGAGCAGCTATTGATCTTCTACCTTTCTTTTTAGTGAAGGATGGAAATTGAATCTACAGTAACACCTATTCAGCTCTGAAACCATATCAAATGTTGATACTTGATCTGAACCCTAAAAATAACACTCAAAGATTAATTTGTTTAAAACTCGGGAAAATATACTGCTATAGAAAATTAATATGGAACCATTAACTTTAAAGATATAGCTGAATGTCCCTGAATTTGATTGGCTTTGATCATAAAATAAATCTGAAGTGATGGCACATGAGTCTGCAAGAAGGGAATTTAACTCCTACAAGACAGTTCCTGTTCAAGACAATTCAAAATGGAGAATTTCAATGATATGAGTAGCAAACAATGATCAGTTTCAAAGGACATAACACACTGACAGAAGCTTGCACTGTTACTTCATATTGTGAACAAGAATTCACAATATGTGAAATTATAAGGTAAAATGTGGAATTAGTGGACAAATGTGAATGTAATGGACAAACACAGAAAGGGAATATTGGAGAGCAACCCGTCATCTCAGGCTCTGCCTTATCCATTTAGAGCTGATGACATTTACAGCAAGACTAGTAAATCCAAGGTTAAAGGAAATAAATTGAAATGTTATAGCTAAATATGCTGCAGTGAATACCTCCATGAATTATAGTATTTCAGATAAAGATATGGGAAACTTACTACTTTTGATTGAGATGTAGTCAAACACAGTCTGAAACAATACCACAGTGTTCAAATGAATGAAGTAGATACGCAAAAAAAATTAGATATGTGGCAAAATGTAGAGAAATTTTGGAGGACACATGGAAGATGTTTTAGTAGGCACCTCGAGAATGCTACTGAATATTACTTGCAAAATTGCACTGATCAGATTGTCTGGAGAATTAAAACAGAAGAACCAACTAATATTTCTAAAGTAAATTAAATGCTTGTTTTATAGTCAGAGAAAAGCAAATTAATAAAACATAGCCTGGAGTAGCAGTTAGCAATTTTCTCATTGGAAACAGTGGTTACCTGATGCTCCCAAAACTCCAATTCCACATAAAATCTGAAGGCAAACTAGGCTTTATTAAAGACGGAACACAAGAATAACCTGAGTTTACAACTGCTGAGGTCCAAATATGTTGAATCTCAATTGCATTCTACCAAATTCACAGAAGAAACTTCTCAGCTGGGAAGTCTGGATGAAAATTGGACTGTATTGAACCCTCATAGTTTATTCCATGGGACCTGTGTTGGGGACTAACTAGTGCTTATCGATACCATGTACATGCTATCACAGCATCATTTCCAAATGTACTTCACAATGCACAGGTTTAAAGGCATTTTGAATGCTAAAGAGCTTTTACATTGATTGGTTAGCAATACTTGTAACAGGAATACCAGGAGACTGATAGGTTCAAGGAAAGAACCAGTGACACAGTTTTCTTTTGAAGACTGAGTTAACATGAGAGTATCTTGAGATCTGAACACTAAGCAGCATTTCAGATGAAATCTCAGCTCCATTAAAATCAGTGGAGAAAGTTTGCAGTAGCTTCAGTGGCAAAGTAATTTGTTGTTTAAACATTTTTCTAATTTATTGTTAGACACGTGGTACCTGTTTTCATGCTTCTGTACTTAAACCTGTGCCAAAACCACATAGCTTTGCCCTTTCAACACTCTCCACTCCCTGAAACCCTTATCAAATAAACAGCAGCTTGTTCTCCAGAAGAATGTGACTAAAGATGAAAGAAATCATCTAAAGACGCTTTTATGGTGCACCTAAGGTGTTTAAAAGCAGAGGGTATTTTTTTTTTTGCTTTATATTGCAAAATTGCTCTACACTCTGTACACTTATATATGAAGAACTGTGATGGTCACTAGTGGATAATGAGCAATCCTATACAGCATTCCCAGCAGTATACCTGGATGTGTGTTTCATGGAATAGCTATTTCAGGTTTTATCTGGAGTATATTCGCCAACATTTTTTTTTTAAGAAAAAGGAGAAAATTTCCTGTGTTGCTAAGCTTAATACTATTTCCTGGATAATATCAGCATTGAAGGTACTGACTGTCACTTTGAGACAAAAGTTAAGTTTCCATCTCTTTGTAAGATCTGGTTCTGATTCCTTGTTTTGACATTTTTGAATAAAGCCCTTCAATAAAACAGATTTTCTGTGCTGAAATATCAGTAGATTTTACCTGTTTAGAGATTTTAGAACAGAGTGAAAGCCCTCTTTGATTTGTAGAGATGATACCTATGACAAAATTGGAGAAAATAGTGAAAGGGTTAAGCAGAGGAGAGCAAGAAAACCTTTCTCAAAAGTTTTTACTATCTATATCCCACAAAACCTTACACAGTGGTTAAGCTAGGGCTCAAGGGTGTCTAGATATATCAATAAAATGCATGAATACATCACCTCTCATGATCTCCTGGGAACACACTGGTCATTTATTAAAAAATATTTCACTAGAAGAATGAGTCAGTTGTTTTACTGTGCCCAAGAGTCAATAACAAACTAGTGAACAAAAAAACAAACAAGGACCCCCGATGCCCCAGTTAAGACAAAACCTGTTCCAGCAATCTTTTGTGACAGCTAAAATCATAGAATGGCTTGGCTTGGAAGGGATCTAAATGACCATCTAGTTCCAACCTACAACATGGTTGCAAAATTGTAGAAAGGTTGCATCTAGTTTCAGCAAAATTTAGTTAAACCAGCTGGCTGTAGTCACTTCTGAGAATGTCAGAAAACCTTTTCTAACATTCTGTCTTAGGAAACTGATTCATATCAAGATTTCTAAAAATTCAGGGTATTCAGTTTCAAATAAAAAGCAGTTAGCTAGCAAAGCCATGTTTTCCACGGTTTGAAGTCTGAGGCATTATACTGATATCTCTATCCATATTTAAGCGTCTGATAAATAGAATTTTTTTTCAGAGAAAAGCCAGCAGTAGCAATTCTCATCCACATTAGCCAGATGTACTTAAACTCAAAAGATCAAGAAATTAAATTATTTTTCTTTTCATTTAAGTGATTGACTTTAAAATAATTACTTGGTTTGAGCTATAGAATGTAAATTAATTTATTTTTCCAGGGTCACAGGGCAAATTTGGATGAGAATTTAAAATAGTTGCCAAGCCTTCCGGTTCTTAGCCCTCTGGTACTAAACACAATCAATACTAAACTGTTTCCCAAGAAACCTGAAGTTTAATGAACTTTCCCATTCATGGGATATAAAATAAATTAGTTTTTCCTGTTGGATTCCCAGATCAGCCAGAGAACTGCATTTTTTAGCATAACTGTAAGAGGTTTTTAAGCCACTATACTATTTTTCTTCTTTTTATTTATTTTAGCACTCAAGTTTCTCTTACTGAAGAACACAGAAAAATTAAGTTTATGTATGTCTCAAAGGAGGAGCTCAAGAAAAACAGTAAATAGCCTCTTAGTTTAATGGCTAAACACTATGTTTACCATACATACTTGAATTCTCATCTATTATGTCAATGTACCCATCAGAAGAAGGGCCATGACGATGGTGACGTGTCTGGAGGAGAATCCATATGAGGAATGGCTGAGGTCACTTGTTCTGTTCAGCCTGGAGGTGACGGAGGGAAAGACCTCACTTGCAGTTACAGCTTGAGAGGGGAAGGGGAGGGGCAGACACTGATCTCTTCCTTCTGGTGAGCACTGACAGGAACCTGAAGGGAATGGCCTGAAGTTGAGTCAGGGGAGATTTAGGTTGGATGTTACAAAAAAGGCTTTTCACCCAGAGAGGTTTGGGCACTGGAACAGACTCCCCAGGGAAGTGGTGACAGCACCAAGCCTTAGTTCACCAAGTATTTGGACAATGCTCTCAGGCACATGGTGGCATTACTGGGTATCCTGTGCATGGCCAGGAGCTGGACTTAATGTTCCTCTTGGGTCCCTCCCAGCTCAGAGTCCATGATGATACTCCATGATGATACAGGCATATTAGGTGACTAACCCTATTCGCCCACACTATGTACTTCATTAGCATAGCCAAGTCCTAAAATTTACTTTTTAAACTTTGTGGTTGCAAAATTAGAAGATGGGAATGAATACAGGCCCAGGAATAAAACCAAAGTACGTAAAAGAAAATACCTTTTATTACCTTCTACCACAACTTCCATTTGTTTTACCATAAAGTAGAAATTATAGGTGGCAGTCAATACTGTTCAGGAGAGAGAATGAGGACTGTTTAGCTAAAAACATCTTCTTTTTCTCTACCTTTTATGCTTCACCCAAGAGCTGAAATAAATTTAGGCTGCAGATCTAAACAAAGAAAGACAGTAAGCCAAACTGGTATTTCTCTCCCCTTTTCCTATGACTTTCTGTTTTTTCATGTTTCATCCACTAGTAAGCCAAGGATAAGGAAAAAATGTCACAAATTCAACTTATTATTGGAAACACCAAGATATCAGCAACAGAGACTAAGAGAAAAAACTCTTTTTATTGTTTCTTAGTGCATCAAACCAAAATCAAACCTTTAGATTGAAGGAAAAGATGCGTTTGTCAGGTACCTTGATTTGCAGTAAGTTATCAAGTTTCACAGAGCTATTTCTCTATATACTACTTTTCTCATTTTTTAAATATAGTAACACTAGGGAATTTTTGTTTACTGTTTCATCTGCACTGCTCCCCTGAAAGTTATTCAGAGCTGTGATTGTGCACAGCTGTCTTTAGGCAATATCAAGTGTCTTTGCACGAGCTGGACAAGTGTATATCCCAACCTGTCCTATTTATTAGGTTCAGTGTAGTATTTAGATGTTTTCTTTGCTGACTGAACGTGAAGCATTCAATATTCAAGTCAATAAAAAATATTTATATACCTTTATCCCTCTGCAGTCCCATATCCGAGCTCTTCCAAGTTAAGATCATACTTAAATACTGTCCCAACTTGAGCCTAAATTCCCTTTACAATTGTATTATTTTTCATGTGTATATCACATGCTATCAACCAGTATAACCAAAATGAGGAATCATCTGAAATTTAAGTGACCTGCAAATGATGCAGAGCACACTCAAGCAACATTAGCTCAGAGGACAGTGTTCCACATATGAGATGTTAAGTACGTAGTGCTAATTTTGAAAATGCATGTTTGACAGCTGCCAATATAAAAAGTTGCAATGCAGCCTGCAGGTTTCATAGCTCTCATTCTGGTATCAATCACAGCAATAAGAAAAAGAGGATAGAGGCACGATTCAAAGTCATTCAGTCACGCTCTGTGATTAGTAGACTGAAATACATCTGATTTGTCTCTCTCCTACCATATAATGAATAGAACTAAACAGGATTTTTCTGATTAAACTGAGCTTTTGTCACAAAACACTCATTTGCCAAACAGAAGCATTTTGCAAAAACAGATTGGTTTTGATGAATTACTAAGTAAATGCAGAAAGGCTGCAAACAACAAACTGCCTGATTTTCTGTCTGCTCACCTTTGGAATTGCCAGAATCCAAGGGCATTCTGGAAAAGCAAACACTTCAAGCATATGTCTTTGAAAACAAACATGGTTTTGGTACTTGTGAAGACATGGATTAAAAAAAACAAAATCCAAAAATGTCATCCAAAACATAAACAATAAGTGGAACATGAGACAAATGAGGTATTTCACACAGGATGATTAAGAGTTTTGTATGCTGTTAGAATTACTTCAACTGAATTTAGACCAGTCAGGAATGTGCTAGAAGTACCAAATCTGTACTTTGCGGTAAGCCCTCCAAGACCTCTCTGGTGATTAACAAAGTTTCTTTTTATGTGACCAGACAGTGTCAAGTTCACATGCAGTGCTCATTTAAGAAACTTGCACATATAAAATATTCCAACTCCTCTTTCAAGTGCCATTGCTCCAAATAGCCCTGCAGGGTTCTAGGTACAAAGATTATACGTATACAGGACCCGAATATTTCATCCAAGGAACATCTGGTCCAGCACAAGCCAAGACGCAACTGTCATAATGTAAAAATGTTCACTCTGCATTGATACTACTTGCCATAGCAAACTTTGAGGAGAAACCTAGATGCTGATATTATAATAAGTATAATTCTATTATTTATTAATAATAAGTATTATTTATTATTAAAATTATAAAATTATATTTTTTTTTATTTTGCTTCACGTGGGAGAGCTACCCAGACTATAGCAAGCAATGACAGCAAATAATTGCTGCACAGATATTTGCTTATAAAATACATGTCACTAGGAAGTACTCAGAGTATAATAACCTTCCAATCCATCATATATTTGCTGGGAAATACATTTTAAATTTTTCATGCCTCCTGATCATAAGTAGAAAGTTGCTTGCTGAGAAGACACCGTGGTTTGCATTTACCTAGGGGCAGATGAGTACCCCAGCAATCAGTGTCTTGCCTTGCATGGCAAATGCACATACTGACACCTTGCATTATCTTCTATCCACAGTGAGCAGTCTAAAAGGAAACATGGAAGCAGGCCCAGCTGCTATATCAAAAAAAGCTGTAGAAAAAACTTAGCTCTAATTTGATCATTTGCAATCTAAAATTACAGCTCCAAGGACAGAGTGTTTCTTTGACAGTGTGGCTTCCGCTGACACAGCTTAGAGATGGTCAAAGTTAAAAAACCAGATGAGCAAAAATAGAACATGATCAGTCTGTCCAAACTAGACAGTTCAAGTGAGAAACTGAGATAAATACTCAAAAGATGAGAAAAGCAATTAGTTTATGCAAAGCACTTCCTTTCACTGCTAAATTTTCTGTTATTCTACGTTTTTTGTTCACCAAATTATCTAAAATGTATCAAATGCTAAATTCACCATTTCCCAAAACATATCATATAACTTGATATCCTAGTTAACAGAACATTTCCTTTTGGTTTTAATTCTTCTTTTCCTACCTATTACTCCTTTTGTTGCACTGAAAATATCCTTATTGAAGTATGCATCCTAAAATGTGGTACATCTATTTACTTAGCATCCTCTACTGCTCACCTGTCTATAATTTCACCTTTAATTATATTTCTTCACAGCTCTTACCACTTTTATAGCTTACTTACGAAACAGCTTAACTTTGCCACAGCAATTCTGAACTTGTATTAATAAAGACATTTTAGAGAGAAACTTGTAACTCTATTTTTTTTTCACAGAAGTATTCAAGAGAACTATCATCTTCTGTGCATAATTCACATAAAGGTTTAATGCTAGTTTACACTGCTTCTGATTATTTTTCATAAAATCTCTCCCTGTGAGTGAATATTGATATTATCTCCCCAAGCTTTTTCTTTTGCCTTTATTCTGTCAAATAGTAGGGGAAATTAGAAGGGTAAAGCACATTCTCTAACCTGTAGTGAATCTACACATTGGTTGGAAAGCCCAGCACTGTGCTGCTGTGCAGAGTTTGGCCAGAATTAACCCAGGAGAAAGACTGCTCTCTGTGTCAGAATCCTGTGGAAAAGTCATGGACACATAGTCACTTTGTAGATCACTGTGTAATGGAAAGTCATTATTAAATATGGTCTCATAGTGAAAAAGAGATGTGTTATGATTAAATGTGTTATAGTTTACTTAACAGTTTCAAAATGTCAACTGCCAGCTACTGCAGGAACCCAGTGAGTGATTTTCACAAATAATTGGTGGAATTTCATTGCATCTTAACACTAACTGACTGTCATACCCTAAGGCCACCCATTGAGCCATCAGCAGGGCAGATGAAAAACTATCTAAAATCCTGATAAGTAACATGAGTACTCAGGGAGAACCAATTTTAATTCTTTCAAAGCCCTGAGGCACTTAAGAGTCCGTACTACAAGTAGACATTTAATATTTAACAATCAATTTAACCAATCCTCTAAAAGGATTTCCTTTATGGGTCCCAGGAGTTACTTGCATAAGGGCTACCAGATCTTTCAGGTGAAGTGTTTATAGACTTGGAAATGGGACAGATATAGGTGTGATTCCTGTGGCTTAACCACCCACAGAGCCTTCACAGGTAGATTTTTCATCAAAATTTATTCTGAGACGTACTTTTAAGGATGACATTAGATAGATTAGATAGACTGGACGCTAGGAAAAATATATTCACTGACAGGGTGGTCAAAACATTGGAACAAGCTGCCCAGGGAAGTGGTTTATCATCCCTGGAGGTATTTGAAAGTTGTGTATCTTTGGTATCTAGGGACATGGCTTAGTGGTGAAGTTGGTAATGTTGTTAGGTTAATGATTGGACTCAAAGATTTTAAGGGTCTTTTTCAACCTTAGTAATTCTAAGGCACTATGAACTATTTTTAACATCAGTAATAATTGTGTAGCATAATGACAAGAAAGCACATCCACTGCAAAGTTTTTCTGAAACTTTCCAGGTGCAGTTATTCAAGTCTACAAGAACATAAAAGCAGTCTGGAAGGCAAAACATTCAGAGTCCATTTAGAACTGTTTCAGGCAGAACACCTATGCACTTGTGGGTGAAATCCTTGGAACAGAGATGTTTCAAAAAAAGGTAGCAGGTTTCTGGTTACACCCATATTTCTGTTAACATTTTCCATTAAAACCCCAACTGAGGGGATATCATTCTGGGTTGGGAAAAACAACTACAATGACAGTATTTTCTTACTGTGGCTCCTATAGTTAGGTGAGACTTGGCAGTTACACTAAAATGATATTCAACATTTGCTTCTTGCCCAAAGTGCTTATTGCACTGTATTCAACAACCTGCTATAGCTTCCTCTGCAAAGTGGAAGAGTTTTAGACAGTTCTTAAAGTTTGAGCTTTTCTAGTTGCAGCTTTTTTCTTCTTTCACTTAAGATTTGTAAAAAACTTAGTAAAACTAATTGCAAATTCCCCTCTGCCAACTAATAAATGAGTAATACTAAAAGAACTTCTTATATGTGAATATGTATAAGACTACTTTTCTTGGCATTTTGTGCTCTTGTAATTTAGACTCATATTAAAGGGCAAGATATTGGCAGGTGATAACATTGCAGTTTGCTATTCCTAACAAATTTTGATGATTATAAAGCAGTTGTGGATCCTCTCATTATTTTGCTTTTCTGCTTTTTAGATTTATCACTCATTGCTTTGCAAATATCCAGTTCCTCACATCAGGTTCTGTCATAGTAAATATTCCATTTCAGTTTCCTACTAAGTGGAATTGCTGTGGCTGACAGTGTTGTTTCACTAGTGAAATGCAGTAATTAAATAATTTTCCTTTGAATTATTGTCCTCCTCTATGGTCTTTTTCAGACACTGGTTTTTATTTTATTTCAGTCCATTGGTCTGCAAATAATAGGAGCTACTGCTTATGTGTAACTTATTTTACTTCATAATAGCCAAATAGTTCCTGGTATTTCTTAGAAGGTCAGATATGCAATATCAGGCACAGAAACTGATGGGTCATACAAGGGGCACCTCATTAGGGTAGCAAACGTTCTCATAAACACTGAAAATAAATTACTGTATTTTGGTAAGTTTGTTTCAGAAAATCAGAACAGTAGGCTAAAACCGTAGATGTGTTTCAGCCAACTCTGATTCAAGAGGAAATTTTGTGAGCTTTTCATGTACACTGATAAAAAAGAAGCTTGTTCAAGTATAAGGAATCCATAGCTGATGGTATACTGGATTAAGACTTTTCTTAATGTAACAGCTTCTATTCCAGCCTGTATTGGAATATGAAGCATCCAGAGGTAAAGCAAAAACCTGGTGCTCTAGATAAAAATTATAATGAGATCCTAGCCTTGTGTATTAACCAAATAAGCGAAGGTATGATGAATTCTCAACAGAAGGTACATACACATGGAGGTTCTCCAACTATGAGGCAGATTAATGCAATTTCCCAGCCCACTGAAATGGAATATTGCACAAAATATCTGCATGAAGCAGCACATGTTATAATGATATTAAACACTGTTCCGTTCACAGTTAACAATTGTGAAAAGACTTCTATTTTATATTGAAGCTTATATTGAATAGTGACAGCAGTATACATTCAAGTTCCACCATGATCGTTATCAAACGGCAAATGGTCAGGGAAATAAAAATCATTGATTTACTTGGCATAACTGTTATCATTTATTTTATTTATAGGGTTCTAAATAATATTTTGTGGGATTTTGGGGAGGTTGGGGAGGGGTGCGTCTCCTTTAATGTTAGAGTACATACAATTCTTTGGGTGAGGAACTGAAGCATAAGTGTCAAATTCATGGAGCTAAGAAGTGATTAAAAAGTCCAAATGACCATCTACAAAAAAACACAGAAAGGCATGACTTCGAAAACTCCAGGAGGTCCAAACACCTATCTAATGTCACCTTCAAATATTTCTAAAAGTTATTTAGACTTAAAAATCACATCCTTTTTTCCTAAGTTGACCGGTATGAAATATTACTGCTTCAGTATCACTAGAAATGATTGAGAATGTTTATAACAAAAACAACAAAACATTTAAATTGTTTTGTGTCAAGAAAGAGCATCACTCAGAGAGACTCCAGGTAAATCAAACACACATATGGAGATTGTGTGTCTTTTAAAAGAGCCTGTATTATCTCACATACACTTCATGACCCACAAAATGAGTAATATCACCTCTAATCTTTCTGAATTGAACGTTGACCTTGAAACAGAACTTGAAATCAGTGATACTTTTTCTTGTGAGAATAAAAGACAGTGGGAAGTCATGTTCAGACAAACTGGAATACATCCAAAAAAATAACACTTCTGCAAGAAGCTGCCACAGAACTACTGTTTTTAAAAAGGAAAGCTGGAAATCTTTGGATTTATACAAAGTAATATGGTTGTCACAGACTGCTATAGAGTGGTAAGTGCTTTCAAGTTTTCAGGGATTGGAAGAATATGTAAGGACAGCTTACATATGTAAGTGTCCCCAAAAAGGGTAAAAGCAGGTATCAAAGAATTCATTATAAATATAAAAAGAAAGGATGAAACTGACACCTTCTAGACAATGACTATCTATTATAACCTAGTCTACATGCAGTTTTTCAGGAAAGAATACAGATGTGATCCCAACAATGTGTCCACAGCACTTGATCTAAGTTGCTGGATAGATTTTGCCAAAGAGAATTTGGACACACAGTGCATCTCACTCATGAGTAGCATGATTTTTGCATATTTTAAACTAAAGCTATTTTACAGGAGATCAAAACCACAATATTTTTTAAATTTTTTTTTAAATGTTTTAATTGCTGTATATTTCAGAGAAGTCTATTTCACATAGAGTTAAACCCAAAGAAGCTTTACCTTGCAGAATTGTTAATAAATTTAAAAGCTATTCATAACATTCTTGTGCACTATTATGCCAGAAAGAAAACTTCTTATAAATTTAAAATAAGGGGAAGCAGCCCATTAAGATCCATCTTCCTAAAATTTCTAATCCTTACCACTTTTTTGAGCAACAGATGAAAGCTTTGACCATTGCTTCTTGGTTTGCCATTGAAAATTTTTAAAAGAGTGCTCTGTTGACAAACTATCAGGTGATGCTGTTGTACACCACGACACAAAGACTCTGACTTCAGAAGGCTGAAAATGACTCCCATATTCTTGGGATGTGTGTCCCCCTTTTTATACTATTCTACACAGACCAATTCGATTGGTGGAACAAAGACAAACCTCTTCAATCACATTGGTCAGACCAGAGGGACATCGAAAAGAAGTCCCTCCAAGGGGAAGAATGTAAAAAATTTGCAGTTCCAAAAACATGTCTTGTTTACAGAAAATTCCCTGGGAAAGTAATTTCAGAAAACCAAAACATCTCAGGCACGAACCAGGGCTACAATTAGGAATAGTAAAAGTGACAATAAGTAAGTATTTAAAGTTGTCCGTCTGACAACAATATTTGACCTTTCTGTAGTACGCAGAAAATGCTGTAATCCAAATATAAGAATCTGTACCTCAGATAAACTACGGTTAGCAATAAAATATTTCAACAAATTGTTCTTAAGAATTGAAGGCTGTTTATGACTACAATATATTTCAAAATGTGAAACATTGAAGAGTAGGAGGTGCTTGCAAGTCTTACACCACAAAATAACATACACTGATGTACTTACCAGTACATGCTAAAATGCTTTACAATTACTCATGTGAGCAAGTATTTTCACAAGTTCACATGAATATATTTTTATGAACAGAACAACAATGTTGAGACTTTTTCTGTAAGTGTATGAATAGAAAGTAAAATTTTAGATATACAGAACTTCTGAAAATGTAGCAAATAAGCTATGTTGGGCAAATCATGGCTATCAGCAGTTCAATGCCCTGTGGAGTCATTGCAATCTGTGAAAAGCTTATCTCAATTGCCAGATCTTCTGTGAGGTGCCTTAGAAAAAAAGGCATATCTCCACTGTGCTTCTGTTCTACAGCACTACCTCCTCTGTTTCTGCAGATACGTACAATATGTGTTTCATATTTTCAGACTGACTTCCACTTTGATTGGGCTCTTGGCTTTGAGTTGTTATTGCTGTGAGTTAAGTGTATCTGTCAGAGACTGATACTTTAAAAGGTTTCTGTTGAGGATTTTACTCAGTCCTCAGAATGCCTAAGCCTCCGTGGAGGTCTCCTTGTGTACAACTGCATAAGAAATAAGTATGTTCTAAAATTTGAACTAAAACTCTGTAAGGCATTATTATTTCAAGCAATCATTTGGATCCAAACACCAAAACAACACACCAATGATAAATGCATTAATTTATAAACACTCAGTGCTCCTATATAAGATAAATTGTTATTCCCTCCTCCACTCTAATGAATTACATTCATTATGTGTTTTCAGTTTAAGAAATATCCTTTCTTTTTGTCACACTAGGCCTTTGATGCCTATGACTAAGCCATAGCAATGCACAAATTTGTTCTTTCTAGGTTTGCTCATTATAACTCTCCTGAAACTGCTGATCCCAGAAAAAAATTCATTGATTCATTGTACCATGGAAGGAAAGCACAACAGAAGAATACATTTTCAAATGAACAAAATGATGTATGAATGTGATGAAGTAGTTTAATACAACATTCTACCATTTTAAGCAGTACTAGTGAGAACCAAAGACGTGTACAAAATACATCCAGAAAGGCTATACCATAGGTGCCAAATTCCTCCACAGCTTTTAACAAAGTGCTGCAAAAACACCTCAAACTTGGTACTGGGTGAACTGTGAAAGTGAGGAAAATAATTATGCAAAATATAAGTGTTATAAAATATCAGTGTTATAAGTTTAGGAATTTTTTCTAGAATTTTTTTTTTTAATAATAGAAAAAGTGTTTTAAACCAACTTGGAGCGCTCAGTCATGTGCTATGGAAAAGTGGAATTATTAGAAAGTGAGCATCAATGCAAGTGGTTGCGGTATAAAAGGTAGGTGGATAGAGCTGTCTGACATGGTCTCAAAGATTTCAAGTGGTAATTCTCTTGTGCTATCTATTTGTATCCAGATAATCACATGGATTTGCTGGGATATTAAGATATTTCTCAGCTGTACTGTTTTTTCTCTAAGAACAGCGCTTCAAGTAGCAGTTTAAAATGTTATGTGAATAGTTAGAAAGATGTAATCATTCTGATCCAGAAAAGAAGCAGAATAACTAGAGATTCCCAAAGCGATTGGCAATACTGGCTTCTCTCCAGCAATCTTCTCCCTCTCTCTCTTTCCTTCCTTTAGTCCTTTGATGATTTACATACTAGCAAAAATTCCCTGCAAAAAGAAATCATTTGAAGAACTAGTTTAGCAGCAAGGTCTGTCCTCCACTCAGGCAGGGGAAAGGTAACCAAGTTAGAGTGACAGGTTTTGGTTATGGTATCGAAACTGAACTCCACCTCAAAAGACCTCCAGGACTTTTATAATCCTCTACACTTCTATTAAGAAACCTTTTCTCTTCTCTGAGTGTCTACTACAATAAACATGGTGTTATGCTCTTGGCGGAAAAGTGAGGACACAACAAGAGAACACGGGGGAGCTCCCTGTGTGACAACAGCACACCCAAGCAAAGGTAGCAGGTGACAGCAGCAGGTGACAGCAGCAGGTGACAGCAGCTGGGAGCTGCAAGGGCACCCTTCACCTCCCTCTCTAGAGAGGTGTGCTGCTTAATGGGAGCTCAAATCAGAGACATCACTGAGGGATTACCAGACCCCACTGGCCATTGCCCACTGCTCCGGTTTCAGGTGGGCCCTGGTGGTGCAGCCAGTCAGATCCTGTGAAAGTGAAACGTGCTGCTCAAAGGGAGCATGTGAATAATGAAATGGGCAGGTCTGTAATCTGAAAAGAATTTCTGTTTTGCATTTCTGGAGGGTCTAGTATCAGCCTAGATCCTTTAAATTACGATTTACTTCTGGCAGTAAATTCAGGTATTGAATTTCAAGATGCCTACAGCATCTTAACTACCATAATATTTTAGTACAAATTGTATTGGCATATGACAGAATACACTCTCATTAATAATACCCTTGGTAGATGTTGTAGCATAGACTAATTTTAAACAATCTTCCTCTCGTAACTCTATTAATAGCTCCTTCTTTCTCCTTTTATCATTTTTGAACAGTTGTTTAAGTAGGTTTTAAGTAGTGGTGCCTAGTATCAATTAATTTCTTTCAAAAATAACTTCTTTTTTTTTGCTTAAGAGCTCCTAAAATAGGTTATTCACATGCACTTTGTTAAAAAGCTTAATTATTC